>JAGVSP010001441.1:0-101677 GCA_022494985.1 Micrasema minimum
AATAACACTTTTTCAAATCGTCTCGCAAAATCCTCCTTTTGGCGCGCATGCGGATCTTTGTGACGTCACAGCAATATATGGCGCTCTCTAAAACTACGGAATGAATTTCACTCCTTCCACGGTAGACGGGGTATGACGTCATTAGCCAATAACGGGCGTTAAAAATCAATCCGTATTTTCGTGTTTTTAAAACATAAATTTATAAATGAAAACAAATTTTTGATCATTGTGTTTTATATCGTTGGAATTGTATAAATATTACTTTGAATATTTTATAACGTTTTCAAGGATATTCATGCTATCGGGATGAACCCTATTTCAGAGAAGTGACATTCCATACTTGAAAAATACTACGTGTTGTTACCGTCATGTCTGAGGTGTCTAGTTACCCACTACGTCCACTCACTACGTCATCAATAGGCATCTACGTCATCACATAGACATCTAACGTCACACGTTTCGTGTATTGGCTTAAGTGCTGGAGTGTTTAGACGGTGGAATTTGATGAGTGGTGTTATGAAATTGACCCTAAAAAGCGTATATTTCATAGAAAACTTATATGGAAACATACCTTCCAGTGAATTCTTGTTCGAAGTATACTAATATTATGTCACTTGGTAACATTTTCCGTTCCAAACCGTCGATACGTTCAAATTACTACATAATATTCTAGGCAAAACAAAATACCACTCCCATATAAATATTTATATTTATGTAAAATAACCCTTTTTAAAATCCTATAAATATTACGACATCTCGTCACTTGGCTAACAACACCGCGCAAGTCATTTTAGTTCATATTACAAGACAATGAATTAACTCATTTTTTTATTGAATTCAAGATAAATTTAGACTAAAGTTTTAATGAGCAATGTTTTATGGACTAATATTTCATTTAACTACATTTAAATCTCGTTGATCGATAGACGCAAGCGAAAAACATCTATCCAATCACGTTGAAAAGTGTAAAAAGGTTCATTTTCGACTTGCGTGGTGCTGTTAGCTAAATGACGATCTGTAACTAACCATCCCGCCATTGCTCCGAAGGGGTAGGCAGAGAGGATAGAACGCCACACCACTCTGTCCTGGCACACTTCCCTTGCTTCGCCCATTTTTATACATCTTCTCATGCACGCACGTCGATTATTCCGCTTCTTACATGCCCACTTTCAAGCACTTGTTTTACTTGATCATGCCATGTCTTTCTCGGCCTTCCTCGACTTCTACATCCAGGCACAGTCGCATCATATATTTTTTTAGCCGTTCTTTCATCATCCATTCGCTCTACATGACCAAACCATCGTAAAAGGCCTTTCTCAATTTTGACGATAATGCTTATCTCAGCCTTGCACTCTGCTCTAATTTTGACATTTGTACACCTATCATACATAGTCTTACCACATATTCCCCTGAGAGATCGCATCTCAACAGCATTCAGTCTACTTTCATCCTTCTTTTTCCAACACCACGCTTCACTACCATACATAAGGGTTGGTACCAGTACTGCCAATTTTGCTTCTTTCGATAAGTTCTTATTTGCCACTATCGATTTCAAGGCACCATTAACTTTGTTTCCGGCACTAACCCTTCTCTCAATGTCCTTATCCACATTTCCGTCTCTTGTAAACATACTTCCCAAATATACAAATTCTTCAACCTGCTTCAATCTGTCTCCATTTACTATAATATTACATACGGTCATATTCGCATTTCTTTCAAAAACCATCACATTTGACTTTTCCACATTCATTAACAAATCACTCTTCTTGCACACATCGTAAACCTTAGTGACCAAGGACTGCAGCTCCTTTTCGCTATCAGCAAGAAGCACTGCGTCATCAGCGTACAAAAGGCAACTAACAATCATACCACTCATTCTCGCTCCCACGCCCATATTCTTCAACTCTTTCATATATTTATCCATGTAAAACAACCATGGTGACATCACACATCCCTGTTTGACTCCTTTAGGGATGTCAAACCACGACGTGAATGACCCATTTACCCTTACACACGCTGCACTGTCTTTGTACAAGGAAGCAATTTGCGCGGACAAGGTTGTCGTTCACTCCATACTCAGATAAGACCATCCATAGCTTTTTCCTATCAACACGATTAAATGCTTTTTGCAAGTCAACAAAAGTCCGGTTTTTCGCAAAAAAATTCTCCGATAGATTGCGTAACGCAAATATTTGATCCATACATCCTCTGCCATTCATAAATCCACTCTGAACATCCCATATTTTATCCTTAGTCACATTTCTTACTCTCTCAATCAGTATTCTTCCATACATTTTGCCAACAGCGCTTAAAAGACTGATAGCTCTGTAATTACCGCACTCAACCTTAGAACCCTTTCCCTTGTATAAAGGCATAACCACAGCTTTCCTCCAATCAAGTGGAGTGCTGTGCTCCCTTAGACACTAGTAAACATACTACCCAGATACGCAAATTCTTCGACCTGTTTTAAAATATCTATTTGTGTAAAAGTGCTAATGATGTGAAGTTTCTAATCATGGAAAACTAAAACTGAAAAATGAGTATAAAACCAGTTTGCTAGTAATGTTAGCGAGTGCTATAGTACCGTGTCCTGGTGAGCATGGAGCGCTCGCCCCCCGCCCCCTCCTCCTCTGCCTTGCCCTCTGCGGCCCCGCTCCTCCGCCTTCTCCCGCTGGGCCTTGTCCAGGTTGTGGACGCCCACCAGGAGAGAGAGTAGTCCATTATCTACAGCGGAATAAAACAGAAAACAAATCAGATATTATTGATATCCTTGATATAGTAGTTAGGTGTGGGGGTGTGAGATATGTGTGTGAAAGAGACTGAGGGTGAGGGTGACAGAAGATGTACGAATGTGTGTGTGTATGTAGTATGTATGTAGTATGTCTGCTGTGTGCCCGGCATTCCGAGTTAGTTAGAGCTCTGAGGAGCATAGACAGTCAAACAGATATTATATTAAACCCGTCATAATTGTCACAGCCGTGTTTTCCTTATTCCCCCATACCAATACATCACATATCCCAACAGAGACAGAGAAACTCTGGAAACGAATGTGGGTTATCTAGGCGTTTACAGGGCCTATGACCTGTCATTGGCTGGTTAAAGTGGCCACTTGATGTACTACAACATTCCCCATTCCGCCCATCATCTGATAACCATATATATGACAAATTTGGAACTGATGTATATTGAGCTCATTCGCTTCCAGAGTTTCTCTGTCTCTGTTGGGATATGAATAATATCTGATATCAGCCCAGCATGGGTATAATCCAGTAATTTGTCTACAAGTATTTGTATACATTCAAAATGTTGTTAGAAAACAAATCATTTACAGACACCACAACAGAGAAAGGGAAGCTTCAGTCGTGCAATGGGCTACTAAACCAAAATTTTTCTGTGAATGCAGAAATATAAAGCCAAGAATCCCAAAACCATCAGTGCAATCCGTTCGTAAATCGGATAATTAATAAGCGAGATACAATCATTTATACTTTTTATTCCACGTCACCGATCGCCTATCATACAAAATCTTTACAAAAATCTAACTTAAAATTATTGTATCTCTGTTATAAAGCCTCCAAAGACGGCGGATCCCCATACAAAATGAAGACTATTTTAGGTACATTCGTTAACATATTTACACTTTGTTTTGAGAAATAATTTATACCGCAAATTGAAGATAGTACGTTTATCTTACAAATATCGCGAAAAAAACTTAGGTGAACCATAATAATTTAGTATTTAATTATTGAAAGACTGCAAGACCGCAATTTTCTTCATAACATTATTTAGTCGGCAGTAGAGATTCTGCCAGGAAGGACGTGTTTCCACGCTCGTCGCGCTGGTGGACATATTAATGGAGTTTTTGATGACAAAATTTTAGATTACACCTTTTTCAATTTTCTGCATTCAAAATTTTGGTTCATACGCCCATTCTAGATCTTAAGATTATCCTTTGAACCTAAATTGAGTTTCTTGTATGAAAATAATGTATTTTATTTAAATAATTAATACATGTGTTACCCTTAAAGCTTTCTAGCACTCTGCAGTCACGTTGGATTGTTTTAACGAGGGCCCCGTGCGTATCAGCTTCCAAAAACAGTCCCAGAGGATGGTGTTTCCATGAAGTCCAGATCTTCTTGTACGTGGGGCTCTTTTTACTGTGTTCTGATTTGGAGGCCTGGAAAGATAAACAAAATTATTTTACGTACTGGAAAAATAACAAAAACACAGACATTTATATGAGACATGTGACTCTTGGCACATTCTGAGATAGTCGATAAATAAATATTTTTTTATAATACTAAAACTCTGAATAAAGCTGAAAAAATAAGATATTATAAATCACTTTTAATAGCATACTCCACCACGTGACTCGCGGCTGCTTTCCCATACAAACGTATTCCTCGATATTCCCCCTGGAATTTAACATTTAGAGCAATGATTTTTTCACACATTTTAGATATCGACCAGGCGCGAGTTTGTGTTGTTTTTTTTTTTAAATAATTTATTTTTCTCTTTTAACAAATAAAATGTCAAAAAAATAAGTCGATGCAAACACGCATCTGGTCGATATCTAAAATGTGTGAAAAAATCATCGCTCTAATGTTGAATTGCAGGGAGAAAATCGAGGAATACGTTTGTAGGGGGAAGCGGCCGTGAGTCACGTGGTGGAGTAGAAAGGATATGATGCATTTCTTCAGCGTATT
This sequence comes from Micrasema minimum, assembly GCA_022494985.1. Lineage (NCBI taxonomy): Eukaryota > Metazoa > Arthropoda > Insecta > Trichoptera > Brachycentridae > Micrasema > Micrasema minimum. The sequence continues at coordinate 4,707 of JAGVSP010001441.1, forward strand.
ATTTTTGAAATATAATATGCGGATGGGTTAACTGCAGGGCTGGTTTTTTTTAATTTTCTAAATTAAATATGGACCTTATCTTTGATGTCGATAAGGTTGATATTTTCATAAAACCGGCACTGCAATAACGGCCTTTTGGTGATAGGACGGGAGATAAGGGCAGCGGACTTCGAACAAGAATTCACTAGAAAAGGCGTTTCCATACAAATTTTCTAAAAATATACGCTCCCTAGGGTTAATTTCATAACACCACTCAATATCAAATTCCACCAAAACTCCACCTCTTAGGCCAATACATGAAACGTGTGACGTAGATGCTTATTAGGGTGTCCCTTATACGACCAAAAAATTTTTTTTTTTTCGATTTTGAAAACGCATACCTTCTATATTTTTTGCAATTACTATGGCCTATTCAGATACGAAAAATTTCGTATGCGTAAAATGAATTTTTTTAAACTCGACTTGATTTTACCTGACGAGGTCTCAAAATTTTTCAAAATTAGAGAAATTCACTTCATGTTGTATGAACATGTTCCGATGCAAGTCGGCACGGGTTACTGTACTCCAACTGAACTGAAATTTGCTGAACAAGTGTTTTATAGCAATACAAAAGAAAGTAGGCCCTATGCATTAAATAATAATCAAGTTGAAAAATAAGGCCATGGCAATATATGGCCAAAAAAATTTTTTTTTTGATTTTGTAAACACATACCCTCTATCTACTATACTAATACTATGGCCTATTCGGATACGAAATTTCATATGTGTACAATGATTTTAACTCGTGCCGACGAGGTCTCAAAGTTGTTCAATTTAAAAAAAATAATAAATCATGTTGAAAAATAAGGGACACCTAATACTTATTGAGGACGTAGTGAGTGACGTAGTGGGTAACTAGACACCTCAGACACGGTAGTTCTCTGAAATTCTTGTTCGAAGGCAGCGGAGGATAGAGAATATAGTAGAACCTTGCAGCTAAACTGCAGACTGGGATTGAGAGATGGAGGAAGAAGTGTGGACGTGTGGACATACCTTCCTCTTGTAGGTGGACCCCTTGAGATCGTACTTCTGGTGCAGCTTGACCACCGAGGGCAGCAGGTTGTTCATGGCCACCAGCCGGACGTTCTTGCTGTTGCACTGGTAGCAGAACAGCCCGAAGAACTTGGGCAGCAGCGTCCGCGGGTTCTGCAAACGGCCAGTGTGATCAATATCGCCACTCATTCAATATTACCAGATTATTTTATGACAAAGGTTCAGTTTAACCGCAACACCCATGAGTATAACACCAGAATTAAACATAATTTAAAGACAATCAATAGATCTAAGACATGTACTCAGAACAGCATAATGTACAAAGGATTCAAAAGGTATAATGAACTACCGGAGACTGTCAAACAAATAAACGGATTAAATAAACCTTAGTAAAATACTAATGTAATACAGCAAAGTTTCTGAGCAGTTTCTAAGTATTGCAGTTATATCAAGAATAACGTATTGCAGTTACCTTATTCAACCAGGAATCACTCAGGTTTTTATTTGGAATGGTAACAAGAATAGAACCGCTTGCTGGAATATTCGTAAGAGATTTTTATTTTCTTATATATATATACGAAATTAAGATATTTGAAATCAGTGTATACCTATTAAAACATAAAAAGTATCTTTGTGATCAGTTATAAATATTTAGATGAAAAAAAATGTATTATATTAGCTGTAAGATTTTTTTTTATAGCTAAATAAAAATGTACAAACAAACAAACAAACAATTGAGTATTTAGTGGTTGGGTTGCCTGCTAAGGGCCGGTTGTGGTATAAGTTAAAAATCTAAAGTAAAAGGTCAAAATGTATACTCATTGACAACATTTGAATGTATACAAATACTTGTAGACAAATTACTGGATTATTACCATGCTGGGCTGATATCAGATATTATTGATATCCCAACAGAGACAGAGAAACTCTGGAAACAAATGTGAAGAGACATCTTCAGGCGTCTTCTAGTAAGTAATAAAGCTCGGAAAGAGCCTTACCTACACCAATGGAGAAGATTGCCCAAAAAAAAATGCTTAACCATCTTCTCAACAGATGTCACTAGAGGAAAAAAAATGTTAAAAACTGTTGATAAACCAACTCAAATGTGGATACTTCTGTACCAACTCGATATATACACCGTGTCCCACGATGAGACCGCGAAACTCCGGAGGGTGATTGTTCATGGTATTCTGAGAAAAAAATCCTTAAGTTTTTTGATCCGGGCATTTTTAATAATTAATTTAAAAAAAGTATTAATAAAAAGCGACTATGTAATACTGGCTTCTGTTTGAAATGCTAGCGGTGGCGGGGTGGCAGTGTGGGCGGGGAGGAGTGGGGGTCCGCTCTGGTCACCGAACACCTTGCCTTGTGCGGACATTCAAAAATTTGAATTTCATATCTGAAATTTGTGCAGGTCACGTGGTGTTAGCCAGTTCAAAAATGGACGGTATTACACGCGTGAATTTTTATTCATATTTTAATCATTTTTTTAAGAAATTAGAATTGAGTTTTTTGAAAAACTTTATTAAGATTTTTTTCTCAGAATATCATGAATAATCACCCTCTGGAGTTTCGCGGTCTCATCGTGGGAAACGGTGTATATAGTAGTTTTAAAAATTTGTCATATATGGTTGTCAGATGATGGGCGGAATGGGGAATGTTGTAGTACATCAAGTGGCCACTTAACCCAGCCAATGACAGGTCATAGGCCCTGTAAACGCCCAGATAACCCACATTCGTTTCCAGAGTTTCTCTGTCTCTGTTGGGATATCAATAATATCGTATACTCATTGGATCATTGGAAAAAGAAACAATTTTTTTCAAGTTCAGATTCGGGTTGTGCTATGAGTTTTGTTACTCCATGGGATTTTACCTGGTTGAGATTCATGTAGTAGCCGGGGAGCAGCTTCTGCAAGAACTCGCCCTCCTTGTGCTGGACCGTCTTGATGATGAACTCGTCATCATCCGTCAGGTAGAAGATGCTCCCGCTGGCCCCCGGGTTGCTCAGCTCCCGGAGCGGAGAGCTGCACATAGACATCTGGAAGAATAAACTCGCGTTAATTCTGCATATTGAAATTCTGATGGATGTAGGTCTGTTCGTACCTGATAATTATCTTCGACAAAGACAGCATCGATTGTTTTACCTGCCAATATGCAGAACCAACCTGCCAATGGTTATGCCTGTTGGTAGAGCAATCTTGTTACTTAATCGCATCACCTCGGATGTCGACTTATTTCACGACAGTGGATCTTCCGTCAGGAGAGCACTTTCTAATTTGTAATTACTACTACTGTACTACTGTAATTAATTTGTAATGTTACATTCTGTTTTTTTGCTATACCCTTTAATATCTATTGCAGTATTATTTATAATTGTATTAAGAAATGATTTGGATTTTTCTGTTGTGTTCTTAATATCTTTTAAATAAATAAAATAAAATAAATTACATAATACACAAATATTTTGGAAATAAATGTTACCTAGAGAATATTGCATATTTTGTAAAATCGACCTACTCATATATATGGATCTGGCGGAGTTTGAAAGTAGGCTACACATATCAACTCTACAATATACATTTTTTTTAAATTATACTTATAACATATAGGTATAGTCGTGGAATGAGTTCGTGGCCTTCGGGGAAAGAAGTGTGTGCGGGGGTGCATCCCCCACCACGTTCCTCTTCTACCCGCTCGCCCCTAGGTCATGGGGGACATTTTAGTGATGTGCGTACTACTGCCGATTCGGAACGCTAGTTTATTTTTGAAAATATCTCGGGATTCCGAAACACAGCAGTTCTCTTTTTCATGGGATGGTATACAATTGAAATTGGAATAAGAGGGTTTTATTATCGCTAAGCGAATATAGTTTACATATGGCAGGTATATTGTTTGTGTTAGGTTGAGACATGAATGGATAGATATTTAAGACGTTTTTTTACTATGGGTAAGTAGAGTTATTGGTGCAATATCACACTTATAACTAAAAAATTCGTAAATTACCTATGTATTCATCTCTCAACCTAACACAAAACATAAACCGACATACTACACTCACTTAGTAATAATATTACAAAATTCTTGTTTCAATTTCAATTGTGTAGTATCCCTATTGTACACTATCTTTGTTTTTTAATTTCAATAATTGATATTGTAAACTATCCCTTGAAAAAGTTAAGTGCGTTGTTTCAATATTTTAGCGATCTTACTATTCCCATTATCAAAATTTTCATTTATGTAGCTAGGTACTTGTCGATTTATATCGATATCGTTTTTCATAATAGTGTAGCAGTAACAGCACTAGCCGCATTCCTTTAGGAACTCATTCCTCAACATTATGTATATAGGCAAACAATGACTTGTGATCCCAGAATCTCACACCTGTGGATTACTTTCTTACCGCTATTTGTTAGCCGATCTTTTTACACGTTTGGTCGTTGAATTGCAATGTTTTATTTGTATTAAGTAACAAAATTGCAATATTTCCACAGCTATGAGTAACAGGAAACACTATGATAACGAGGCAGAACATTTCACAGATAAGTGTTTCCGAATCCTAAACATATATTCATACAATCCACAATTCAAACTTACAGCCAAACCGTGAATCAAGAATTTTCAAAGGAACAGGAGAAAGGTGATTTGAATAATTTGAGAACTTATGACAGTTCTGGTGATATTGACGTATTCAATTGTAATTAACTAACTAACTAACCATCACGGCATTTCACCGAAGGGGTAGGCAGAGAGGATAGAACGCCACACCACTCTGTCCTGGCACACTTCTCTTGCTTCCTCCACATTCATACATCTTCTCATGCACGCACGTCGATCATTTCAACTTCTTACATGCCCACTTTCAAGCACTTGTTTTACTTGATCATGCCATGTCTTCCTCGGCCTTCCTCGACTTCTACATCCAGGCACAGTCGCATCATATATTTTTTTAGCGTTCTTTCATCATCTATTCGCTCTACATGAAGTATTGAAGGAAGATTTAGTTGTTGTAGTGCTGAAGCTGCTTAATGTTGCAGGGCAAACACTCACCAGGAAGTCATCGGGCTGGATGCCGAACAGGTCGCGGAAGTAGCGGAAGGCGATGGGGGCGTAGGTCCGGAAGCGGAACTCCGAGTAGTGGTGCGCGGGCGTGTGGTTGGAGCCCTCGCTGGGGAACACCGTGGTCTCCACCGTCATGAAGTCCTGCATCAGCAGGTCGCGCTCCGGCTTGCTGGCCAGCCCGCCCACCGCGTGCTGGATGCCTGCAAAGAGACAGATTTAAAAAACTGATCTGGCAGCAGAAAACGCATGACAAAACTACCGACGAGATAAGAAAGCGTATATTTTTTGAAAATTTGTATGGATACGCCCCTCCTAGTGAATTCTTATTTAAAGGCTTGATGGACAAAACCCGTGTTTTTTTAAATATCTCATGCAAGCAAGACATGGAACGTCTGAGTTGGAGTTTGATATCCCTGAGTTTGAGTTTGATATCCCCGAGTTTGAGTTTGTTATCCCAGAGTTTGAGTTTGATATCCCAGAATTTGAGTTTGATATCCCAGAGTTTGAGTTTGATATCCCAGAATTTGAGTTTGATATCACAGAGTTTTAGTTTGATATCCCAGAGTTTGGGTTCGATATCCCCGAGTTTTGAGATCCCAGAGTTTGAGTTTGATATCCCAGAGTTTGAGTTTGATATCCCAGTATTTTGAGTTTGATATACCACAGTTTGAGTTTGACATCCCATAGTTTGAGTTTTTGACATCCCAGAGTTTGAGTTTGACATCCCAGAGTTTGATATCCCAGAGTTTGAGTTTGATATCCCAGAATTTGAGTTTGATATCACAGAGTTTAAGTTTGATATCCCCGAGTTTGAGATCCCAGAGTTTAAGTTTTATATCCCAGAGTTTGAGTTTGATATCCCAGAGTTTGAGTTTGACATCCCAGAGTTTGAGTTTGACGGCCTCAAGCCCCGAGCATACTTACCGAGCTGGATGGACCCCATGATCTGGGTCTCTGGTGGTAACGATCTTCTTATAGGTGATCTGACCGCCCCCACCCACCCTGCGGTGACCGATCTTCCTGTCCGATTTGTGGACCTGGAAAATATCGCAACATTATTAATCAATTCGGGATTTTTTTTTATTTAAAAAAAAAAATTAATGACACAAAACAGGTAGGTATTAGACTCTTTTATTTTGTGGATTTCATTTTCTTTTTAGTAGCGGATCCATATGGAATGATGATGGATTAAAATGTACGCTATAGTCTGTTAAATATAGCTTGATTAGAATGACAGTTGTCAAACTGTTTAATTTTTTAAAATTTAAATGGTTTTAAAGCTGATTTTATATATAATATATACATATATATATTGATTGATATGTGTAGCATTCCAGATACTAATGGTTTTTTGTTTTATTAATGTACTAAATCACTCGTTAGACGTCATTTCATGGTAGTATTTGTTTGAACCAAGTCCCATACAATCATATCAGACTTGATTCATACAGATTCTAACGTGCCGAACTGTCATTCTAATCAAGCTATATTTTAAGGACTATAGTGAATGTACATTTTCTAATTACAAAAACAAAGTATATTGAAAAATTGTAAAAATATTTATGTCAGAGAAATTCTCTCCTGAACATTTTAATCGATGGCTTATACAAGTTGCACTTGCAGAGATAATATTGATTTAAATGCGGTTTTTCCATAATTGAAATCTCACGCAAGATACTTCGGATTGAAGCTAGATAGATCACCTTAAATTTGTGTCATGTAATAAAATATCAAAATACAAAATAGTGTTTTATGCACAGTGGAAAATGATAAATATGTTAGATAAACAAAAACGCTCAGACAGTTGGCACCGTGCTGTTTTAAAAATTAGACGAAATGTGCTAACGACTCTTGGCATACTGACCCAAATAATTTTATTTATTTATTTTGTTTGAATTATTATGGAGCAATTACAGAAAATGGACCACAATCTGTTAATGCATTTTTTTTAAAATCACCGATGCAACTTGACTGATAGGGGCATATACCAGCTTATAGCTGCCTGCCCTATTATTATTGCCACCCTTGATGTCTTTCACCTTCTGATCTTCTCATGCACGCAGGCCGATTATTCCGACTTTTCACATGACCACTTTCAAGTATTTGTTGTACTTGATCATGCCATGTCTTTCTCGGCCTTTACTGGACACTCGCATCAAAGATTATTTTAACCGTTCTTTCATCATCCGTCCGCTTTACATGTCCGAACCGTCGTAAAAGATCTTTCTTATTAGATTTCTGAAGAAAAAATTAAGGTAAACATACCATTATTACAGTAATTTCGTGTTTAATCATGGTGACTTATGTTCAGTAAATGTTATTCGAAGATTATTTTAACTTTAAGTTAGTTAATAAATAGTCATCATCAAATCACTTTTGATAAGTGACCTGTGTCCATTGAAACTTTGAGTTTAACATATTGTACAAAAATATAATCTTTTTTAAATGTCACAATTTTTATTTTTACAGTATGTCAATACGTCATATATGCCAAAACAAACAAAAAAAAGAGCCTTTGTTGACAGTAAAATTAGATGCATAGAAAAAAAATTAAGATAGAAAGTACTTATAAATAAAATTTAAAAAATGGACAAGTACCTACCAAAGACAGATAAATTTTCTACACATGTTTATGGAATCCTGCCCAATGTTTTTGTTTTATTTATTTAATCACCTCAACAGGCCCAATAACAGAGGGGAACAAGGTCACAAACACCCAGGCTTGAGAAAGATAACGTTTTGATTTTTGTGATCTCACCGGGAATCGAGCCCGGAACCTCCGTATCGTGATTCCGGCGTCTTGGCCATTACGCTACGGAGGCCGCCATGTTTATGAAAAATGAAGTGAAAATGAAAAGTTGTGGCTTGTTGTTATGAAAAGAGCGGTTTAAAAATCTATAATGCAAGTGTGCCAGGGTGTAGAAGTCGAAGAAGGCCGAGAAAGACATGACATGATCAAGTACAACCAATACTAGTAAGTCAATGTGAAAAGTCAAAGTAATAATCCGAGTAATAATTTTGTGAATTTCTCGTCACATGCTTAATATTTTTGTACTTCCATAATAGAGCCAATGTAAGAATGATTGTATCTTGCTTATTAATTTGCAAATTGACAAACGGATAGAACCTACAGTTTTGTGATTTTTGTTTTTAGTTTACTGTTTTTCTTTCAGTATGTACTAACATTAGTAAAAAAATTAGTAGTATGCCTATTATCAGCCTGACCGTCATTGGGCTGTCATTATTAATTTTGACAAAATGCACAAGTTAAGTTATACTAGGCCCTAAAGAGTTGTTCGACCTCTCATTAAGGGTTTTTGACGCACAATTTTTTGTCAAATTTCTATGTTTAACGTTTTCTTGATGTGGTTGGGAACACAAAAGCGAGGGGAAAACGCCATAAAAACAAGAAATTGCACGGATATTCTTCGAAATTTGAAAATTAATTTCTGTTCGCGAATTTTCGTGAGTCACCATTCTATGAAATGTCAACAGGCCGTCACCGCGGAGTGTCAAATTCTGACAGATATTGAAAATAACAATACAACGATTCTCTAAGGGAAAACGCAAGAAATTTATGTAAATTATATACTCACGTCATTTCTATCTCCGATGGAAGCTTCTTTATCCTTATCTGCAAAGAAAAAACAGCTATGTAGTATGCAAATCTAATAGGAGGTAAATGCTGAATTGGGTCGGCAATTAGTGAAGGATACGACACCAATCTGGGGTAAACACTGCATTTTTTCAATGAGAATCTAAGCTGCTCACCATCGTCTTCTGATTTGGAGTCCTGTGTTGAAGATCGATCGTCGAAATTTTTCGGAGTAAAGGTTTCGACCATCTCGATATCGGCTTCTCCCGAGGCCATCTTGTTTTGAACTTTTCACCCACTTTTCGCACTTTAAACACTAAAACTACACCATTAAGCGTAGAACTACCTAATTCCTATCTTGCTATCAAACAACATGGGAAAAATTAATTCAATTAAATATTTCCACCACTTTCACTCAAAGGACCTTCCTTCCGAAACATCGATGAAAATTCATGCCTGTTCGATGATTTACTCGAAAAATTACAAGGCGACCCATTGCCAGAGTAAAAAACAATAAATACCTTCGTTCAGTACCTAGCCCTATTTTTGACAAATATTTTACGTCAGTAACACTCAAGCGTAACTACATGATATACAACAACGTGAGTTAACAGTTAACCTCAAAATTTTGACACTGTCAAATTTCATAAATCGACGTTCAGGCGGCAGGTTAAAAAGTCTGAACAAACAGTCAATAATACCTTGTATTTTTACTTGAGTTGATTTTTCACAATGAGTACAGAAGAAGGCTTGTTTAAATTCAAAAAGGGCAAGAAGCCAAGACCCGAAAAAAAGCATAAACCAAAATTCGGAGGCAAGAAACCGAAAAATGACGACACTCAAGACTTAGATAAACTAGGAAACGTTAATCCAGCGGGAAAAATAAAGAAAAGGAAGCGCAACATGTTCCCGAATAAGCCGCAAATATCAGACGGCAAGAAAAAATACGATATTCCTCAGCTGGAACAAAAAATAGCCAAGTTACAAGAAGTAACCGAGCCAAATAAAAAGATTAGGAAAAAGTTACGACAGCTGGAACATCTGCTAAAGAAAATCACCCAAATTATGCTAACAGAGAAAAGTTTAGAAGGAGAAACCCGACAATCTCAATTTGAATGAAAAAACAAGTGAAGACGATACAAATGAGATCGGCGATGAAAGCGATGACGACATGAAGGCAGCGATGTAGACGAATCGGATGAAGGAGACAATGAAGACAAATCTGATGAGAAAAATGGTGACGACTCAAAATCTGATGATAGTGATGACGAAGACCCTAAAAAGTCTAAAAGATTCGTCGTTTTTGTCGGAAATCTCTCTAAAGATGTAACGGAAGATGAAGTAAGTCATAGGTTATTTTAGAAATAGCATTATAATACTTTTTTAATTAATTTTTAATTACCTACTTATTGTAATAATATTTATTCAAGCGTGGTGTTGGAAAAAGAAGGATGAAAGTAGACTAAACGCTGTTGAAATGCGATCTATCAGGCGAATGTGTGGTAAGACTATGTATGATAGGTGTACAAATGTCAAAATTAGAGCAGAGTGCAAGGCTGAGATAAGCATTATCGACAAAATTAAGAAAGGGCTTTTACGATGGTTTGGTCATGTGGAGCGAATGAGTGATGAAAGAACGGCTAAAAGAAGTTTAAATGCAAGTGTGCCTGGATGTAGAAGCCGCGGAAGGCCGAGAAAGACATGGCATGACCAAGTACGTCAAGTACTTGAAAGTTGACATGTGAAAAGTCGGAATAATCGGCGTATGTGCATGAGAAGATGTATGAATGTAGAGGAAGCAAAGAAAGTCTGTCAGGACAGAGTGGTATGGCGTTCTATCCTCTCTGCCTATCCCTACGGAGAAATGGCGTGATGGTTAGTTAGTTATTTATTATAAAGTAACATAAATGTATACGAATCACAAATTATCATCCACAAAAATGTGATTCTAGTAATTATTATCTTCATGCAAATTTAAATAATTAAAATATTGTAAAAAGTGGAGAAGATATAAATAACAAATTTTTTAATTATTTTTTTAAACTCTTTCATGAACCTGTCGAACATGTTAGTTGGGCTAGCGACACATTCCTAAATTTAAATAAACGTAACTTTATTTCAATTTGCTTTTCAGATAAAGAAGCATTTTGCTAAAGTTGGCAAAATCAAATCCGTCAGGATTCCTGAGAAGAAAGAAGCCAGAAAGTCCGGATTTGCTTTTGTAGAACTGGATAGCCAAGATACTTATGAGGTAAAGAAACGTCGATAAGTTTTTTAACAGATATTCAACGAAAGCCCCACCCTTTCCCTAGACTGTTTTAAAGACTATTGAGTATTTTTTTCAGTCCAGCACAACTCTACCGATTTCTTAAGGTTCGGACTGTACAAAACTTTCACTCGTAGGTGATATTTTGAACCTTTTTGAATGGGCCCTGGTGTTATACGAAGAACACGACATTGAGTACAATGCCCAAGTTTAATTTTTGCGTATGAAATTGTAGTTTTTCGTATATTGACACAATGCTCACTAGAACTTCTGCAGCCCTCCAAAACGCCCACAAGGGGCGCCGGCGCCCCCCTTGAGAAACACTGCTTTAAACTTTCCCCAATTCCTGCTTTCCATCGTTCAGGGGAGATCTGCCATAGGATCATCCAGGAGTAAGGAACCTGAAGCCAAGTAGAGAGAGACATCCATATTACATGGCCTATCCAGCCATACGTAGATAATAACATCTCAAATGATTATAGCTATTAAGTTTTTGCTGTCAGTTATACAGGGTGTAACAAAACTTGATGTACAAGCGGGAAACCAGTGAATCTACATCGTATTTGGAGAAAATTGTGCAATATGACTTTTTGAGCTTGAAAAAAAATTTTTTTTTTTCTCACAAAAGTTTTCGTAAGTATGGCAGATTAAGTCAAATTGCTCAAATTCTTATTAAAACGCGTTTTTTAATTTCGCTTTCTTTATGGATATTATTTATTTGAGTAAATACATGATATTTGATAACAATTTGCAAAAATACGTCGGAAAAAAATTTTACTTAGTACTTAATTTTCTCCAAAACTAAGGGTCGTATCAAAAAATTTTACTCTATAAAATCGACTCTAAATATGATATAGATTAACTGGTTTCCCGCTTGAACATCGAGTTTTGTTACACCCTGTATATGTTGTATACTCACCTTGATTAATTTTCTTTCTTTATTTTTTAGAGAACTTTGTCCATGCACCACACAATGATGAACAATCGTAGGATAAATGTGATGTACACTCGATCAGACTCCAAAAACTACGATAAAAAAGACGCCATGGTATGTTTTTCAATTCAGATTATATAAATCTGCCTCGTAGCATAGTGGTAGCGCATTTGGCTACCGTCCATGAGGTGGCTGGTTTGATTCCACATGAATTTTGTGATTTTTTAATTAATATTTGACTGGTACTGAAACGTAAAACTGATCATCTTACCTTCATGTAATAAAATGAATCAAGAATCACTGCACTCGGTGTACCGATGCAGTGCCCTATGCACCGTTGGGTGGGGATAGGGGAAAGTAGTAGTAGATTATATAAACTTTACCTTCGCCAGGATTCTGATCATCAATGTATAATAAGTATATGTAAATCTGTACGAGGTCAATGTAAGCATTAAACAATCAATCAAAACAAAAGAAAACAAAAAACAGTCATTATTATTATTATAGCTGCTATTTTTTAGCTTAGGGTGTCTGTAAATAATAATAAGTATCAAATTTTACCTATTGCCTTTTTTTTAGAAAAAAAATGCGAAGATCGACGCCATGCGAAAGTCGGGTATGTTGGCCGGGAGTATAGCAGAACACAAGAGACGGAGTTTTAGAAGAAAGAAGAAGAGGTTAGCGGAAGCCAAAGCCGCAGCAGAAGAAAATAATTAATCGAATCTTTTATTTTTTATCGCTATCCATCGTATAATATAATAAATCATTATGAAAACATTTGTTTATTAATTTTATTTACAGTTATTTCGCAGTGCCCTATGCACCATTGGGTGCGTATAAGGGAGAATAGTAGAGTACATAATAATGAGTATGAGACAATAAAATGATCAAGATACATTGCATTTGGTGTACCAAAAGGCAGTGCCCTACGCACCATTGGGTACATCCGTACCGGAAAGTAGTATTAGAAAAATATTGTCTGCGAATATTGGCAAATTATCCTGCAAATTGATTCAATAGCCCACTATTTTTCTTAAATTGTGAAATTTGAAAAAAAACTGCTTAGTCATCGATCCGGAATATGCAAAAATTTCACAATATTATTTAAATTGTGAAATTTGAAAAATAAACTGCTTAGTCATTGATCCGGAATATGCAAAAATTTCACAGTATTATTTAAATTGTGAAATTGGAAAAAAAAGTGCTTAGTTATCGTTCTGGAAAATGCAATAATTTCACAATTTTTTTTTAAATTATGAAATTTAAAAAAAACTTACTGCAAGTCATCGCGTCGTTCCTACCGCTTGCAATCGACTACACAAAAACACCATAAGTTCATAATGTACTATGAAAAATTTATGAAAATTTGGATTAATATTCTATTATTTTTTATACGTTTTTTTTATTGAACATGCACATATGCACATGTATTTTTTTAAATGTATATATTGAAATAAATAATTTAAAAAAAAAACCTTAGAGGCTTGCACTCCCCACCTCAAGGTTTGAAATAAATTATTCTTTTTTTATTATTACGCTAATAATAATATAGATTATCGATATTTTGAAAATATCATTATCATGATAAATATTATGCCTATTATCGATATATCGATATTTTAAGCAAGCTATTATTGGTATAAAAATATCAATATTTTGCCATTATGTGAAGTTAATAAATATTAGGTTAAGTATCTACGCAGATATTGATTTTTAGCTTATGGCAACCGGCATAATATAACCTCAAATTGTCATGCGCACTTTTAGTTCTCGTGTGTCAAAAATTGATCGAACGGAGACCTCGTGTAGTGTTGATTGTTGATTCTACGCATTTTCTTTACAAAATAATCACAGAAATTCAATAATAATATCGAATTTGTATAAGTACCTCTTCAAATATCCAAAATGGGAAAGAAAAACAAGAAACAAAACATTGGAAATATAAAAAATGTTGAAAATACTCAGCAGAAAGGTGGCTCAGCGATAGCGAAGAATAAACCAAAACAAGCTCCCACCGCTGCAAATCAAGAAAAGAAAAACGCCTCACCTAAAAGCCCCAAACCCTTCTCTCCGAAAAATAATAAAAACACAGAAATCCCGATAAAAGTCGACGAACAAAAGCTAAAAGAAGCCGCGACCAACATCGCTGGGAAAAAGAAAAGAAAGCGAAATAAGAACAAAGATACAAATGGTAATGTTGGTTCTGCCGCTAGTAATGTTTCTGTTAAATCTGAAGAGGGTGATAGTGCCGTGACTGTGACGAAGAGAATAAAGAACAGACTGAAGTCGAAGATGAAGAAGGAAATAGCGCTGAAGGGAAAGTCCAAGTTGGGCCTGGCGGACCCCAAGCTGGTGGCCAAGAAGCTGGCCAAACTGAGGAAAAAGCCGGAGCCGCACAGCAAGGCTGCCCAGAGGAATATTCTACGGGCTGCGTTCATTACCAGCTGGCAGTATCGGAAGTGATATTTTAGGTAAAACCGAGTTTGAAGTCACTTCATGCTCTCATAGTTTACATAAAAAATTACCCATAATAACCAGAGACATGTTATGTTTGACTTGACCCGTGATTTCAAAGTGAATTGGGTTCTTCCCGATAGCATGAATATCCTTGAAAACGCTATAAATATTTAAAGTATATTTTTACAATTCCAACGATATAAAACACAATGATCAAAAATTTTGTTTTCATTTGTAATTTTTTTTTTTTAAAACACGAAATTACGAGTGACTTTTAACGCCCGTTATTGGCTAATGACGTCATATCCGTCTACCGTGGAAGGTGGGAAATTCATTCCAGAGTGTGCGCCCATATTGCTGTGACGTCACACCGCATGCGCGCTAAATGGAGGATTTTGCGAGCGATTTGAAAAAGCGCTATTTCAAACCGCGCTAAAAAATTCATATGACATCGTAAAAATTTAAAAAAATTCCCTTGATATTGTAATTTTTCAATCATTTTTTTGAGATAAAAAATAAAAAATCGGAAAGAACCCAACTGTCAAAATTTTATATTCCGTTTGTGTTTTGCAGTAAATGACACGTCAATCGGAAGGAACGCACTATGTCTATTTTCCACTATCCCAATACAATCACTTTCTCCTACAAATTTAAATAAAGAATAAGAGAGAAAAGTTGATTGATTGTTTCGTAATTTTCCAAAATATTTCACAAATGAACATTTCGTTTTAAAATAAAGACATGTTGAATTAATGATTTAAAAATATGTAAAACAACGATTCTTATCATAAAAAAATGACGCTATCATTTTTATTTATATTTCTGTGCTTATTTTTGCGTTATTTAAGAACAAAAGACGGCATTTTGACAGCTGTAAACACATCCAATTCCAGACTACTAAGTTTCATACTAATTGATTTTAAATAAATTTACTTGAACCTCCTATAACTAGTAACGGAAGTAAATAGCTTATCGATATATAGAAAGGGTCTTGCTTCTCAAAGGTTGGAATTTGGTGAACTGAGGCCTTCTAGGCGCTTCTGCGTCTAAACAGAACTTTGTGTGTAGTATATTTTTATACAGCAGATCCATTAAGAAGTTTCTAGAACTCTTTTAAATTCAGAACGATCAAAAACGAATTCTTTTAAATTCAGAACGAAAAAAAGTCAATTGTGCAGGAGAAGGATTTTTAACATTATTGTTCGTACTTACTTATTGACTTTTTTTAACAGTTTTGAAAATGGAATTAATATTTATTTTTTTTTTAATAGTTTCCCTTATTGCGTCTATTATGTTGTTTTTTTTTAACACAATTTTTTTTTTAGGTTGATAAAAGCCGAGAAGAAAGAACACAAGGGCGACAAAAACGACGCATCGGTAACTTCGATTAAGAGCGAAACCAACTCGGCCTCGTCTGATGATGAAGACGACAGCGACGTGGACATGGAAGGCCAGGACTCCGACCAAGGTCAACCCAAGGAGAAGAAGGTCAAGCAAGAGGGGAAACAAAATGGCGATGCCAGCCACAAGAAAAAGAAAGATGACAAGCTATTCTTGTTTGTCGGAAACCTGCCGAAAGATATTACTAGCGAAGTGGTATGTTTTATTTATTTAAATTCAATCTGTGGTGTAGTGTTAAATGCGTTGACTTACCATGCATGACATTTGATTTATGCATTACATATTCATATTACAAATGAGCAACTATGCACAGGATGGGTACTTTGCAACAATAATTAGTACATAAATGTTTTAATTATTTTTAGATAGTTACGAGAAAGCCTATAATTATTGGACTTTATTATTAGTAATTAATACTGTATACATATTTGGAGTCCAATGTGTAACGTGACTTTTGAATCTGAGCTTGAAAAAATTTTTTTGTTTTCCTCATAAAAAAACTTTCATTAGTACCGCAGATTAAGTAATTCATATTAAAATGCTGTTTTTGATTTTGTTTTATTTATGGATAGTATCAATTTGACTAAATATATGATATTTGATAACAATTTGCAAATATTTATCAAATAAAAAATCATCTTCGTAGTCAATTTTCTCAAAAACTATGGGTCAAATCAAAAAAATTTATTCTACAAAATCGACTTCAAATATTATGCAGATTCACCGGTTCCTCGCTTGTACATCGAGTTTTCTTACACCATGTATATTTTAAAATAAGCGTATGTCTGTTGGCTATCCATAAACAAAAAAAAAAATGTGATATTTATTTTATGTGAATATACTTTACGATTAAATTAAAATTAAATGACGATTGCGACATTTATGCTTAGGACAGAAGTATGCATGAGCTGGTTTCAGTAACCATCATTGGCCGACAGTTAGATTTCAATGGTAATTGAGAACCATTTGTTTTGTTGCTGTCGGAAACTGTTGCATACTTACCTTTGTTTTTTTCATTCTAGATCACAGAGCATTTCAAAGTGGCGGGAAATCTGATAAAAATTAGGATACCGACTCCCAGAAGAAATAAGTGCAAGAAATACGCCTTTGTCCAAATGGCTGATGAAGCAAGCAAACAGGTACTATTTTTGACGTGATAACGTCTAATAAATCGATGAACGCCGGCTGCACACACGAAAAAGCATGACTTATTGTCACGTTCCGTCTGAGCCGAGTGTGCAAGCGAGAGCGCAGAACAAGCGATAGAGAGGCACGATCGGCCTAAGCGTTCGGTTTGTGACGCATCTATCTCTCTTCCACTGCATCGGCCGATGCGTCCGAGTAGAAGGGAGACAGCAGCAGCACACAAGAAGAAAAAAACAAAAAACAAAAAAAATTATGGGAAAAAAATTTAATTTTCAATTAACTCCTGCTTTGTATTATACAAAATAATGATAATTCAATTTATAAAAGTATGCTATTTTTTTATCAATGTGAAATAATAATAATAATAATAAACGTCATAAGAAATTATGACGTTATCACGTAAAATTATCGTCCGTAAACCGACTTTACAGACAACCAAAAGTTTTTTTGATTAAACGTTTGTATCACCCACTTAAATAGTTTTCCAAAATTACTTTTTAAAAATATATTGTACTTGTTTCGGAGTTATCTCCTTCTTCGGGGCTTTGTACAAATAGAAAATTAAAACTAAGGACGGTGTAGCTAAACTTACTAACGTGTTATAATTCAAGAAGGGATTAAGGTACCGGGAAATTTAAAAACAATTAAGTTATTCGATTGAATATCTAATCTGAATTTTTTTATTTTACTTTTAGAAAGCCCTGGAGTTGCACGGTACCACGATCGGAGACAAGAAGATTAGCGTTCTGTTTGCTGACAGGACTAGAGGGAAATCTGGGCTCATGGTGAGTATTATTTTACATTCATCTTTATCCAACATCTTTTGTCATAATTGTTTTTTGTTCACAAATCTTTTCTTTTTCCAGAGTAAGAATGCCAAGTTAAACGCCGCCAGGAAACTCGCAGATCCGAGCGAAGTGAAGGCGGCCGACAAACTAAAAATAAAAAGTAAACAAAAACTGAAAAAGAAATGAAAAACTTTTGTGACTTGAGTTTTTAGCGTTGTAAAAACGATATTTGTTATGCAATAAATTTTATTTTTCAATATGAATACTATGACATTAAATACATTTATTAGTAATTGCTTTAGTTTATTTTTATATAATAGCAAACTTCTGGTTTTCGAGAATAGGTGTCTTAGAAGAATATTAGTTGTGCGGTGGTTTGACTTGGTTAGGAACACAAAGGTGAGGCAACCCAACCCTTGGTATCTACTGTCATCCGGCGAAGGCGTTTCGGCAGCCTCAACACCCATGAGTATAACACCAGAATTCAAAATAATTTTAAAGACAATAGATCTAAGACATGTACTCAGAACAGAATAATGTACAAAGGATTCAAAAGGTATAATGAACTACCGGAGACTGTCAAACAAATAAACGGATTAAAATTAATTCAGAAGCAACCTTAGTAAAATACTAATGTAATACAGCAAAGTTTCTGAGACATAAATTTTGGATACTGCAACAACAACGTATTGCAGTTATATCAAGAATAACGTATTGCAGTTACCTTATTCAACCAGGAATCATGAGGTTTTTATTTGGAATGGTAACAAGAATAGAACCGCTTGCTGGAATATTCGTAAGAGATTTTATTTCTTACACTATATATACGAAATTAAGATATTTGAAATCAGTGTATATCTATTAAAACATAAAAAGCATCTTAGTGATCAGTTATAAATATTTAGATGAAAAAAAAAAGGATTATATCAGTTGTAAGAAAATAAAAATAATTATAGCTAAATAAAAATGTACAAACAAAAAACAAAAAATATGCTTGCCTATTTTACAAGCACCAGGTTCTTGGCGTAAGGGTCCATACAATGAAACTTCACTTTGTTATAATATGGCATACAATTTTTAATACAAATAAATTCAAAATCCTTTTACATACAACCATATATTTTCCTTATATAAATATTACCTATGTAAATTATTTTACATTGCTCTCTCTTTATATAAGTCCATCAACTTTGCCTTTTAAAATTATATTACTGACTCCATATTGTTTTCACTCTTTCTTCTCGCTTAATCCAGTTCATTTTTCAATATAAACACACCATTATGAAACATCTACTTAACACTATTTCATTTATTCTGTAAACATTTAGAAACCATTGAAATAAAGATATAATAGATATTATTGATATCCCAACAGAAAAAGAAAAACTCTGGAAACGAATGTGGGTTATCTAGGCGTTTAAAGGGCTTATGACCTGTCATTGACTGGGTTAAGTCTACAAGTATTTGTACACATTCAAATGTTAAAAAGATTTACTGGTTAAAAAAAAGGAGAGACATCTAGTAAGTAATTAAGTTCGGATGAGCCTTACCTACACCAATAAAGATTGATTGCCAAAAATGCTTAACAATCTTCTCAACAGATGTCACCAGTGAGAAATTCACTTGTAATGTGATATTACGAATGCGAGTTCAATATATACAAGTTTCAAAAATTTGTCATATCAGATGATGGTCGGAAATGGGGAATGTTGTAGTACGTCAAGTGGCCACTTAATCCAGCCAATGACAGGTCATAAGCCCTGTAAACGCCTAGATTATCCACATTCGTTTTCAGAGTTTCTCTGTCTCTGTTGGGATATCGATAATATCTGATATTAGCCCAGCATGGGTAATTTGTAATTCCAGTAATTTGTCTACAAGTATTTGTACACATTCAAAATGTTGTTAAAAAGATATAATATTTCATCAGCAGTTTGGATTAGATTCTGATTGAAATTGACATGTTTTCTGAAGCGCTGTAAACAAAAATCAATTTCACATCTTATGAGTATTCTGCATGTAAAAATTACGTTTATGTAACTCGCCGTATCTTATTTCCTTCAAATTAGAAAAAACACTCAGTTTCGGTGATCAAATAAATTCCAAATTCAATTGAATTTCAATCACTATACATTTCTTACATCCTTAATTATTTATTATATTCAATATTCGATTATTATTTTTCTCTTTTTGAAAGATACGGTGTTTGTTTCAACATTTTGTGGATGTCTGCTCCTATCCTAACTTAACTTAACATTTCAATAGGTATACATTTGTACATTTTCTACTGCACCAAATTTGAAACAGTTTTGTAATACATTCTGTAATTACAATTTAGTGATGAAAATTATTGAGATCTGCGTGTTTTGCTAACACGATTGTTTGGGTCTAATAAATGACAGATTTTTAGCATTCATTAGGTGTGCAGTTCATAATTTTTTGATAGATTTAATTTTAAAATCGAAATAATACATTTTTTATTAAAGAAATTTTAATGTTTTAACAAAATTTTGTAGATTGCTGGGGACCAATAAAATTGATAAGCCCCACCTGAAGCTTTCCCCGTTTGCTAAATATTTCTTGTATGAAAATTTGCATGAAGTTTGGCTTGGAATATGTAAAATTACCTGTAACTAAAAAATAGTACAAAATTTATCAAAATATCACAATTTTCATATTTTAGTAAACCAGAAATGCTTCGGTTAGAAGCGGCGGAAACTTGTCAACTTTATTTGGATATTAGAGGTTTGTGTTTCAAATAAAAAAACATAAAATTGTGTATGAAAATAAAACAAAATACGTGTAGGAAATGCAATGTATTTAAAAAAATTATGTTTATAAACAAAAACGTACAATTATGACAAAATAATAAGTGTAAAATAAAAGAAAACAGTTTTAAAAATAAATTCTTCTAGAATTAATACTAAAACACGTTGCATTAATATGCGGTTACATTTCTTATAGAATACTTTGAAAGTTTATTTTATTAACATAAATATAACATGTTTGTAATAGTACTTAGTGAAAATCTAATTCGTAAATAGATTTTGTATGTTCTGCGGACTCGAGGAGCCCAAAATACTTCGGCTTTTAAAAATAATAACCAAAAATTTTTCAAGGATGTAGTATGTCTTATTCAATCCAAAATCCGTGTATAAAAGTTGGTTATATTATCGCTGAATTGAATGAAATATCGAGGATACATATTTGCAAATATTTCTAAATTTATTGATTAATATTTATGAAGAGTTGGGTTTTTTTAGTTACATTATTAAATCTGTAAAATGAATAATAAAGACATTACGTAATTATTGTTTGAAAAGGTTTTTACTGAAAAAAAATAGAGGGCATTCATAATACATGGTGTAATGTGAAACTGAACTTCAAAAAAAAAAATTTCTTCTCACAAAAGCTTTCATTAGTACTGCAGATTAAGTAAAATGGCTCAAATTCCTATTAAAACGTGTTTTTTCATTTTGTTTTCTTTATGGATAGTATTAATTCGACTAAATACATGATATTTGATAACAATTTGCAAAAATTTATCGAAAAAAAAAATCAACTTTGTATTCAATTTTCTCGAAAACTATGGGGTCAAATCAAAAAAAAATATTTTACAAAATCGACTCCAAATAAAGTAGATTCACTGGTTTTCCGCTCGTACATCGAGTTTTGTTACACCATGTATAATTTAGAAAAATACTTTATTTTGAGAAAAAAGTGTGAATCCACAATTTCTTATGGCGATTTTGAAGAAAATACATATTTTTTAATGCACTTGTAAAAAAAAAGTTAATTAAAATCATATAAATTTTTCTATACCAATGATAGAAAAAATACTGTATCCTTGAAAAGTCTTTGATAATTAAATGTAAATTGTTCGCCTCAAAATCTGTACACTTTTGAGTTGTAAAATAAACTAAAATACGTAATAGAATTATAATTTCAATTCTTTGTTCAGTTAGCTGCAATAAATCAGCTATGCTTTCATTTAATATATGAATAATCAGTATTAATTAAACAAAAAAAACATTTACTGATTTTAAAACTCGGGAGGGAACGGTAGATAGAAAATATTTAGGCCTTAATGAAAAAAAGGACATTAAAGATTGTTTAACACGGATGACGAAATTTTGTTAGCTGATAAATTAAGTCTAAAACATATTTTTTTAAATCATAGTTATATAAATACGATGGCCAAGTATTAATTATCGTGTCATAGAACGGATGGAGATAATTTGTCAACACATTTGCGGATGGCTGCTATAAAGCACAAGTTATCAATAATTTAAACGGTTGTTGAACTGGTTGACCGTAGTGGAGTGGACAACCAGGCCTGGCAACTTGTTACAGGAAGTTTTTCTATTATTATTTTTTTTTTTTTTTTTATTTATTTAAAACATAATTACAAAGTACAAATTAAAAATACTAAATTTGTCCTCACTGGGGTAACCCGTGCCGAGGACTAATTTTACGATTTTTATTATTTTTTAATTACAAACATACAATGGATCCATACATTTTGAAATGATTGTAAAATTAAAATTATGAAAGAAGACTATCTATTTGGTTGAATAATTTTGCTTATCTCTATTCTACCCACCTCCACTATCCAATTTGACACAGCTTTTTTGAAAACAAGTTCCTGTTTTATTGTTCTGATGGCCAAAGGGAGCATGTTGTAGAGCTTGACAGCATAATACACATAATCCCTCTGACCAAAAGTAGTGTGTGTCTTTACTTGCTTCAATATTTTCTGTGTTCTGGATCGTGTGGCTCTTGGGGAGGAGTTTACAGGTTCAATTTCAGGGTAGGGGTGGTGCAGGGTTGTAGGTGAATAATTGAGTGAGTGTATGTAAGTTAAAATTGTTTTGGCGTAAAGTTGTTTAGGTGTCATTGTCTGAAATTTCGTGAATATGTATTCTGTGGGTGTCTGTATGGGGACTTTAAGGATTGTTTTGATGGTGAATTTTTGAGCAACATTTATTTATATTCTTAGGGTTTCTGCTCTATTTTTTTTTTTGGAGAATTCCAGGGACTATGTTTCTCTAGAGGAAACGGAGCAGACAAAGCCCGCTAGCGTTTTTATGGATAAAAAATTGACCATCGTCCGCTAATGTGCTGACAAAGAAAATTGCAATATTCACAAGTTAATTTATAATTAAACCAATTTAAACAGATAACTATCGACGGATAACGATGAAAATATATAAACTTAAGTTTTACAAACGCTGCCGATATTCACAAAAATCTGATGATAGTTTTAAGTACTAATAATTTACTTAACTAAAAAAAAAACATTTTTTAAAATCATTGGACGTCCTCTGTGATGAGGTGGATAAAACGCCGGACTTACAATAGGGAAGTTTTGGGTTCGAATCCCACCGTGATCACAAAAACCAAGTGATTTTTCCAGCCTCGTGTTTTGTGATTTTGTTCCCTTCTGTTATAGGGCCACCTAGGCAGTGATCGTCAATTAAATATATCGCATTTATGACGTCATAAATGCGATATATGTTACCGACATTTATTGGTGATCCCAGCGCCGGCCTGTTGAGGTGTTAAAATAATAAATAAATATAGTTAATTACCACTTTTAGATTTTCTGTGTAAACAAAAAATTACTTGATGACAGAAATTATTGTATTTAAGTGATGAATGGAATATTTACTAGAAATTATTTTTGGGCCTGATTAAATGGATACTAATATGTAGGCCACAATTTGTAGTGAAAACACATGAAATCATATTTTTCTGAGTTTATCCTTATTTTGTCTTGTGAATTTCAAAAGATTTGATTGGGTAATTTTTTAAAAGATGTTGAAAAGTTGATTTAAGTCACTTAGCTAACAACACAGCGGAAGTCATTTTAGTTCATATTACAGAGCAATGAATAAACATATTTTTTATTGAATTCAAGATAAATTAAAACTAAAGTTTTAAAGAGCGGTATTTCATG
The DNA here is from genome assembly GCA_022494985.1 of Micrasema minimum. Taxonomy (NCBI): domain Eukaryota; kingdom Metazoa; phylum Arthropoda; class Insecta; order Trichoptera; family Brachycentridae; genus Micrasema; species Micrasema minimum. The sequence goes on from JAGVSP010001441.1 coordinate 28,344, forward strand.
GAAAAATATTTTAATTCAGTACATTTAAATCTCATTGATCGATCGACGCAAGTAAAAAATATCTATCCAATAACAAAGTGAAAAATGTAAATTTTCGACTAGCGCGGTGTTGTTAGCTAAGTGACATTTAGGTGCTGGCGTCGAAATGGTGAATTAATAGTGTTGTGATTGCTTGCGACTGTCAATTTGTAATTTTAGTAACCTGGGAGCTAGTTGACTTGCTATTTACATTGTCGATTTTCGCCGTGCAACCTAATCATGTGTCAGAAATTGACCAGTTGCTCGATCACAGATCAGGTCCAGACTCGGTAATAAGCGACTTGATAACGATTTCTTACCCATGGATGTTTAACGTTTTCGCGATCACAATGGAACACGCGTTAAAAGTTATCGATTGGGATTATTAAACGAGTGCATACTAGTCGCGAGCCATTTCCCGAGATATATCTTATTCGCACAAATCTTCATTCAATCTTTATTATAATTTAGCCGGTTTTCGGCAAGCCAAATATTGAGAAAAGCAGTTGACATAATAAAAAATCCGACAAGCGCGATGATTTGACGTTTGACGTATGGCCCCGATATAGCGTAGATTGGCTCCGCTCGGCTCAGATCGTCAATGCTCGGCTCAGCGATCGCGGTATTGAACGGTATGTCATTGTGATCGCTCAAATCGTTAGCGTTAGCACGTTTTTAACTACGTCGATAGTTATCTGTGATTGAGCTACTGGTTAGTTCCTGCATAGATTGTCAGCTTAAGATAAACCCCTACATATTATTCATCCAGTTAAGGAATTAGATTACTGGGAGTACGCCTTAATAGCCATTGATTCGAACATCTTAAGAATACAAGAAATATTTTTACGTCAGTGAGATTCATAAAAATTAATTTAAGTTACGAAACTACACTTAAAATAAAACGGCACCTCAAAACAATAGTCTTAATGCTAACGACGGAATTTTTAAAATTATACAGTATTCGCCAATCACTAATGCCCACGATCGCTTAAAATTATTACTGTGATCATAAAAAAAATTAATTAAATCAGTGTTTTTAAGATTTCAGACGAGGCGAAACGGCCGTCGCTTGAAATGAAAATTATCTTCGCTTCCGTATACTGCCACATTTCGATAATCAATCTGTCCCGCACAATTTTTAAAAAATACGTATTATTTTTACTTTTATTATTATTTATTTTATACAGACACCTACAGGACGAAAAATATTTTGTTTCTTTAGTAATATTTTTTTTTACATAAAACAAAATGAGCGTACGACGCGAATTTCAAAAAAATATCACTTTTAATTGTACACATTACTTAAGTTATTAATTTATATTGAAATATATCGTAGAAACGGATTAGATCAGACAATGCGGTGATCACATTCATTAGCGCGTTTATATTTTCTTAATTAATTACGCTAAATTATTGTAGGTAGTTTAATACTAGTCTGTACAAGCGACACGGAGCGTCCGACTGTGCGTTTTCGTTGTTTGAATACAACAATACATTCATTATGTTATCGTCTATATCATGAGCGATTCCTACGCTACAATTATTTTAAAACATCGTGTTCGAAAGATCACATCTGAAATTTAAAGGAGGCGAACATGGATTATTTGAAAACGGGTTGATCATAATTGCCAGATGATAAAAAAAAATGTAAGCAATATTTGTATTATGCTAGACTGATTTTAAACTTTGTTTTTATTTGTAACCACAGATGACAGCCGTGTATTCTTTATACTTTTAAAACTAGCGTGTGAAAGGATTTCTGGTTTCATGACATATACAGGGTTAATTTTTAGTCAGTTAACAAAAAAAAAACCTGAATTCAGTATCGTTAATAGAACCCATTTAAAAAAAAAAAAACATGTACCTTTTATTTTTACGATTTATTATTTTTATTCCTAATAATTTTTACAAATTACGCACACCCTACTCACAGCTGGTCATCTGAGTTCATGCGCGGCGCATAAGGGTAAGTGCGACGGAGAGGGGGAGACGTTCCGCCTAGGGTGACCAAGTCTACTGTTTCTGTGGAATCATTTGGGTGCACTTTTTTTTTTTTAATTTGAGAAAGTACATGTTTTTTTATTGAAATGGGTTCTATTAACGATACTGAATTCAGGGTTTTTTTTGTTAACTGACTAAAAATTAACCCTGTATACAACTTCCAAATATTCAGCTTTTTTCAAATCAAAAATTTTCAAGTCTGGCAGTTACCTATAACTAGGCTTACTAGACTGTCCATATTTATATGAACAGTCCGTATTTTCAAGAATCTGTACGCTTTCCATGAATTTTCAAGATGCTTTAATGTTACATGTTAAAAAATCAATTTTGGTGAAATTATGATAAAGGAAAGAGTTTTAATTATTAAAGAACCTACAAAGGCAGGTAGCCTAGTCATAACCCGAGTTAAAATATCAATCAAGTTACGCATGTGACGTAAAAAAATTATGAATCAGTCGTAAATATGTGAGGCGGAAATGCAAATGTAATCCGATTTAAGTAACGTTTTATATTCAGTCATTTTACTAACATGAATCTATTTCAATATATCCGCTATTGTAACAAAAAATATTTAAATATTACAGCGGTTGTACGTAGCGCGTTACTTCTATTTAGACACTATACTAAAGTATAAAAAAATACATCAAAATTGTAATATATTTTTCACCGCTCAAGAATTGAAATTTCCTTAAAGCGCGGCGAAAAAATTTCAACCTTATTTACATGAATTTTTTCAGTCGTAAACACGTAAATCTAAACAATTGCAACACTAAAAATAATGTTTTTTTTTCAAAATAAATAAAAAAAAGTATTAAGAACTAAACAAAAAAAAATAATACAGTAAGTATAGTCTTATTTGAATACAATTTTGTCACATTTAAAAAAAAGGAATATGAAAAAAAAATTATTTCGATATATTCCTTTTCTTTGTATTTGTCATGTGTCAAAAATACTTTTGATCATTTTTTAAATATTTATTGTAATATTATTTTAATTGCAATTTATTATTATTTTGCAACCGAATTATCTAAAGTCGCCATGCTGTTTCCTTTACTCTTTACCGCAAGACGTTTTTAAACGCCGCCGCGACAAAAGTACTCTACGTAAAATGGACTAGACTCTCGCATATTTATAGTATATAATGTCGAATCAACCATCCACCCAAATAATAATGTGGATGATAGCTGAGATTTCTTAAGAAAGGTGAAGGTTTTCTTCATAAATCAAACAGTTTTACAAGTACCGTAAAACGGGGCTATTTGGAAAGTGCGGGGCTAATTGGTAGTATGAGATTATAAACTTTTTCATGTTGAACGCTCTCTCACTTCCAATTAGCCCCGTTTTACGGTAGTAGTAACATCAGTCGGTCTTTCCTCAGTTACTCTATGTGGTATTATGCAACTTGTTTTTCTGTAATATCTGTTTCTCTGTGTCGCTGGTCTAGACGTTGGCCCAGCGGTCCTCGAAGAAGCGCCGCATGCCGTGGCCGGCGCGGCCGACCGGGCTCTCGTCCTCGTTGAACACCTCGCAGTTGTGGAATATCTGCCGGACGTCGGTGGCGAACTCGTCCTTGGTCTTGTAACTGGGGAAATTAAAACAGAAAAAACTGCAAATTCATGCTGAAATTGCGCTGCACAAGTGGTCCTAATATCATAAAGCTGTAAATACTGTGCAGTTTCTTGTTCAGAAAACTACACAGTTTCTTGTACCGTTTTCTGACCAATAAAAACTGCGCGGTGTGAATTTTACCTTTACACGGCACAGTTTACTGTCTGTAGGCATGCGCAGAACGCGACAGTCGGACCATAGAATACACAGTCGGACTGCCATAAATGTTGCCATACTAATAATCTCTATCGTCGCCTATCATATCGAATTTTTGCAGATCTATCGATTTTGTGGAGATTTATCGAATCTACTGAAAATGTACAACCGATTTACCGATTTTGGAGTCATTTTAATTTTAAAGCATTTATTTTATGCAATTATAAGCGCAGATAAATTCAACATATTATGAATAACTTTAGGAACTTCTACCGATTTTACAATTTGGCAACATTACTCATCTGTCAAATAGTCGTTATTCGATATTTTGAATTTCGATCTAGGATTTCAGTTCATATTATTTATTACATTATATTCATATTCGCCATAGTAAAAGTTTATATCAAAGTTTATTTGTAATATTACCGATACTATTGAATATTATACGTATTATACTGTCGTAATCGCCGGCGGGTGATGCGCGCGCCGAAACTGTGTGAAAAAATGTGTGGAATTAGCGCACAGTGAGAATCTGACACTAGCACACAGTTTTTCATCCAGTTTTAGCTTTATACGGGACAGTTTTCAGACTGCACAGGAAACTGTGTAGTAAACTGTCCCGTATATTGGGCTTAAGTATTATTATAAGGCTCTTGAACTGTAAACCGACAAGTTGAACAAGTATCGGGAGACCGAAATAAAGATTTTTTTTTCTTTGATCTTCGTTTCGATCATATCGGACATAAAACCATGAGTTATACCTGAGATCCTGCTAAATCAAGCTCCTTGATGGTGGACAGGTCCATCGGGGAGCGGATGACCTTCTTGTAGGTGGGGAACTGCTTGGTGTTCACGGGCAGCAGGAACTGCCAAGATCATCGTGAATTTCCATCTCGTCTAGTAATGCCCTGGGAGAATGGAAACACTTGTTAAGAGGGCAAAATAACGATGTACTGGGAATTTACGATGAAAGTCCCACCCTTATCCCCAGACAAATTTTAAAGACTATTGAGTCTTTTTTTTTTACTAGTAGAAATTTTTAAAGTTGTTCCGTTTTTATTTAATAGATTTCAGTTTTAAATGGAAAAAGCGGACCGAATTTTTTTTAAATTTTTTTTTATTTTATATTTTATTCGGGATACAAACAGATGTACAGGTAAAACATAATATAATTAAAACTAATATGAAACAATAACATGCCTGTATCCAATTAAATGCATCCGCAAGTAATTTTTAAACAGTTATAAGAATCTACTTATAATGTAAATAAATATAATTTGTTATCCTAAGTCTGCAAGTTTTTGAGTTCCTTTTATATATTTGTTATATGGGGTGTTAAACATATCTAAGCTATTAAATTTATCATGATCTTTAAAAATACAGGGATAGAGCACTAGCATATGTTATGATTGCCAGCTTTCTCGTGAAGCTGGTATATTCCAACCATTAAAATCATTCGTTTTTCCACAAATATAGGACGTGTCGTCATTGCGAAAAGGGCTCTTGTTTTTATAGTTCATTCAAATAAAAAAATTGACAGCTGTACTTTTTATTATTTATTTACACCCCCACCCGAGTTTCTTCACGATAGGTTTATGCGGTGACTCGGTATGGTGCTATTGAGTGCTTTTTTTTCACCAAAAACGTTTTTTTTTACAAAATATTTGCTAAAACATCACACTAATTTTTCTCCATACTAAATTTTCGCATTCCGACAAGAACTTCAACTGGTGGAAAAAAACTCTGCGGCCCCCAGTTTTTTGTGGTTAATCGAAAATAGACAAAATTTCCAGCAGACATTTAAAACCGCATCTAGCTGGAAAAATAAGGAAATTATAACCTTTTCAACTTTGCTTAATATTATAATAATTGTGATGAACGCTAGAATATTAATAACATACTTGCACAGTGCCAATTCCTTGTTTAATCTCTTGTGTGATCCTCTGTCTTTCTTGGCAGAGTGGCGAGGCTCTCTGTCTCGTGGTGAGGATGGCATCGTTTCATTACCGACACCTGAAATGAAGGAAAAGTATTTATTTAACTTTTTCTACATCCATTTATTTATTTTTTATTCTATATACAGAATAAATCAATAAAATATGATAAAAGATCACATCAAATTCTAGGGAGCTAGTGTGCCAATTTTCGCTATATTATCTTACTTTTCTATAAAATAAAAAATCATTATACAAGCGATTCGGCAGAAAAATCATCAGCCATCACCAAATGTAACAAAATACCTGGGTCTTTTAATAGACTCACGGCTTACATGGAATGATCATATTGAATATGTAAAAAAATAAAATAACACCGGTAACAGGGATACTTTTCAGATTTCAAAAAATGCTTTCTGTATCACAGCTCCAGTCAATTTATTACTCAATGGTCCATTCTCACCTATCATACCTTTGTTGTATTTGGGGTTTAGCAACAAAGCAAAAGATTTCGGAGGTCCAAGTAATACAGAATAGAGCAGTTAGAAATGTTTTTCACTTGCCGTACGATACACGTATAGAAGATTTATACTTTGAGACAAAAATCATGCCCTTTCACATGCTTCCTACATACGAAATTACTAATTCAATTATTACATACAAATTTTTGATTCAATGCACACAAACATCGAGACCACTTTTAATAGAGACGTTCATCAGCACAACACCCGTTCACGCAACAAAATACATTTAGAACCAGCAAATACAACCAAATTCGGTACAAGATCCCTAAAATACATAGCATTTTCCGAATTTAATTTGTTACCTGACATGTTTAAGATCCCTGTATCTAGCTATCGAAACAGGACCTCTGATTTGAAGAAATATTATTTTAATAAGTATTTTGAATGATACCTTTTCTACTTGCATCGATATAATATATGGTTTTGCTGTTACTGTAATAATTCACTTTATTGTTTCTTTAGTTTTTATGTTTTCATTGGATTGGGTCTGTTTTTTGTATACAAGGTTATTTTTTAGTCAGTTAACAAAAAAAACCCTGAATTCAGTATCGTTAATAGAACCCATTTCAATAAAAAAACATGTACTTTTTATTTTTACGATTTATTATTTTTATTCCTATAATTTTTACAAATTACGTACATCCTATTCACAGCTGTTGTTCATGCGCGGCACATAAGGGTAAATGCGAAGGGGGAGTGCGCGCGGGGGGGGGGTGCGCACGCCGCTCGGCAGTACCGGGCGGACGGTGACCAAGTCTTTACTATTTCTGAGGAATTATTTGGGTGCAATTTTCTTTTTTTTTATTTGAGAAAGGACATGTTTTTTTATTGAAATGGGTTCTATTAACGATACTGAATTCAGGTTTTTTTTTTGTTAACTGACTAAAAAAATAACCCTGTATATTGTGTTTATTTTGTGATCTAAGCGATGTCAGTGCGTATTATAATAAAATGAATGTGTTTTTTATTTGTCCCTAAATGAGATTATTGTAAAAACTCCTAGGGAGCATTGGATTGAAAAAGAGAAAATTCTGTATATATATTTTTTTCTATGTAATGTTATTTTTATGAATGAAAAAAAAATTAAAATCTGGCCTTTTTCAATGTGGCAGGATACATGTTATAGTAATGATTAGTCCTACCTTTGAAGTCTTCGCTATTGGCGTGTCCCGAGTTGGAGTCGTTCTCTACCGTGCCACACGACACCTCACCGTCGGCCGCCACCTCGTCACCGCAGTGGCTCTCCGCCTTGCCCGATCTCAGCTTGTCATCCTGAGCGACACAATCATAATGTTATTTTTATTATTCTATTGTTTTTACATAGACATTTTTAAATGATTACACAGTAGGTAGCTATTCATTACCGCCAGAGACGGCATCCAGACACTGTTCCCTAAAATGCACTAGACTTGTGTTGAAAACATCAATATTGTTAGTGTACTTGTTAGCCAGTGCGTGCATTCTTCGTATCGGTGAGTTAGCACTGTAATTGGTCGATGATTGGCTACAGTAAAATAGTGCATTACTGCGGGTAACTCGACCAGGCACTGGTATACTAATTAAATTTGTTAGTTGACAACAATCAAACATAGATTTTAATACTTTGAACAGAAAGAGCAAATCATTTAATATTCTTCTATTTTCTAATATTTGTATATTCAAAAATTTATATTAAAAAGTTATAATTTATGTTTACAATGGGAATATTTAATTTAAAGTTAATAAAGTGCAAAAATTTATGTTGGACTCTTTCAATGTTTTTTTTACGTGAACCCTGTAATAAGGAGACTAGAAGGGTATTTCCATACAAATTTTCTAAAAATATTCTATGACATAAAAACAGATTTTTTATTCAAATCGTGTTATCGAGCAAAATATATTTTTTCTATAGTCCCACACATTTTATGTTACTGGCAACTCCAAGTTTTGAGTGACATTTGGAGAATAACCTAGTTTCGTTTTGTAAGTAAATTTTGACATAAAAACTATCAATAAATCATTAAAATTTTGCAAATTTAACTAATATCAAGCATAATAAATAGATTGTTCAGTTTGTGGAGCTGGTTTATCAGCACTGTGACAAATTTTAGTTTCAATTTCAGAAAACAACTCGCAGATACAACACACGGAACCGGTTTTGACGTCTGTCGCTATCTTTATCAACAAGGACTACACTCGCACAAAACGGTAACTAGCGAGCCAAATGTGTAAAAATAGGACCTTTCGATACCTTTGGTATCAGTTTTTAACCTAAAATAAATATTGAATTTTTCATCAACATACTGATTTATTGGTACCTTGAAAGTTATTGATGTCCGGTAAGTTTTTTTTGCAGCTAAATTAATCGAAAAAAATGGAGCTTACATAAAATTTTCTATCTTTCAATGTTTATATGACAAATCTGATTAGCGTCAAATTTGTTATTTACAATCTTATTTATTTATATTATTTTATTATTTATTTGATTGTTTTATGCCAATAGAGCTTTTAATAGAATTTTTAAATGATTACACAATATGTTAGCTGTTCATTACTATGCTGTGGAATCCAACAGCTGTTCCCTAAAATGCACTAGATTTGTGTTGGAAACATCAATATTGTTAAGAATATAACTGTTAGCCAGTGCGTGCATTCTTCGCATTAGGTGAGTTAGCACTGTAATTGGTCGATGATTGGCTACAGTAAAAATAGTGCATTACTACGGGTAACTCGTGCCAGGCTAATTGTCGACAAACATGTAATTTTAATACTTTGAACAGAAGAGCGAATAATTTATGTATTCTTCTATTTTTAAAATGTTTTTATATTCAAAAAGTTTTAATTTATGTTTACAATGGGAATGTTTAATTTAAAATTAATAAAGCGCAAAAAAAATTTATGTTGGACTCTTTCAATATTCTTTAGGTGAACCCTGTAATACGAATATTGCAATAATATAATCATTATAATAATAATAATAATATAATCCCTTGTAAGGAGCATTGATATTTCTATTGATATTTCATAATGTTATGATGATGATAAAGCTCAAGTTAGCGACTAACCTTGTCCTTGTCAACGTCGGCGTCGCAGGCTCATTTTGGCGTCCGTGTTCAAGTTTGGGGGGGGGTTGGGGCTTTTTTTTGTCGCTGTTGACGAAGCTGTTGACGGCGGCGAAAGTGCTGCTGATAGCTGCTGGCTAGTCCGGGGGCCCGGGCTGCTGAGCTTCTCGGGCGTTGACTGCACGCTGCTCGGCGGGGACTGGCCGATCAGGGCCGACGTGATGGCGCCCTCCTCCGTCGTGGTCGTCTCGTGGACGTCTGCGACGGCGCCGGGCTGGAATTTACAGGACAAATCGTATTCCAAACATTGCTTTTTGGAGAATATCTTCAGGTTAACTCAAAGTTCATTCATAGTGAGACAGCGGATCGGTGGGGACGTTTAAAGCAGAGTTTATATCACGAAAGCGCTGTCGTAGAAAACTTTTTTTTTTTTAACAGTTCTTTATTCAAATAAAAAAATATTACAAAAAATACGTAATTTCTTTACAAAAAGAAACTTTAAATACAGTCCCGATAAACTCCTTAATTGGAGTTTGTCATCGGGTGCAGGAGGTCTACAGAAAAACCCAAATAATGCATAGGACTAAATTTTATTGTCGTAATGTAAATTGAGAAATTTTGTTTCGCGACAAATAAAGAAAAAAAAAACAAATAGGTTTTAATTTAAATCACATTTCATATTTTTTTTATGGAAAAAATCAACATTGAAATAATCCTCGTTGCATAAGTAGGCTCAATTACACATCGATATCGATAAATATCGGAGCTAAAGAACATGTGCTTCACTATCGTAAAGAAAAAAACATGAAAGTATTGCATTTTTCTGTCTACGGTTGCGCTGTCATAATAAATTACGGAACTTTATAGGCGCCCATGTGACAAAAGTAAAAAAAACGCTTGGAAGAAATATAGTTGTGTAAGTTGAGCGTTACCTGGGCGGCTGCATGGAGTCCCCGGTGGAGTTGGCGGAGCGTCGCGGGCGCGGCGGTCTTGGCTTTAGCTGGTGCGCGGCTTCTTGGGCGGCGCCTTGGACACGCACTTAACGCAGTACCACTTGCCGCGCGGCACCTGCTCCATAGTACACGGACACAATATATCATTAGACTCCGCACACACAACTCAACGGCACAATACTCCTAGTACAACACGAAAACTGGTGAATCTACATCATATTTGAAGTCGAATGTATAATATGACTTTTGTATATGAGCTTAAATTTTTTTTATCTTCTCGTAAAAGTACAGATTAAGTAAAATTGCCAAAATTCTTAATAAAATTCTAACTATCACGCCATTTCTCCATAGGAGGAGGCAGAGAGAATAGAAACGCCATACCACTCTGTCCTGACATACTTCCTTTGCTTCCTCTACATTTATACATCTTCTCATGCACATACGCCGATAGATATTCCGACTTTTCTAACTAACCATCACGCCATTTCCCCGAAGGGGTAGGCAGAGAGGATAGAACGCCACAACCCACTCTGTCCTGGCATACTTCCTCTTGCTTCCTCCACATTCAATGGGGGGGGGAACATCTTCTCATGCACGCACGTCGATTATTCCGACTTCTTACATCCCACTTGACTTTCACATGTCCAATTTCAAGTTCTTGTCGTACTTGGTCATGCCATGTCTTTTCTCGGTCCTCCCGCGGCTTCTAGGTCCAGGCACACTTGCATTTAAACTTCTTTTAGCCGTTCTTTCATCACTCATTCGCTCCACATGACCGAACCGTCGTAAAAGCCCTTTCTTAATTTTGTCGATAATGCTCATCTCAGCCTTGCACTCTGCTTTAATTTCGACATTTGTACACCTATCATACAAAATTCAATTTTTGTTATGGTTTTATTTATGGATACTATAAATGTGACTAAATAAATGATATTTGATTAAAATTTGTAAAAAAAAATCTCGGCAAGAAAGTCAACTACTTACTTACTTTTCATGAAAACTATGGGTCAAATAAAAAAAAATTATTCTACAAAATCGACTCCAAATATGATGTAGATTCACTGGTTTCCCCCTTGTACATCGAGTTTTGTTACACCGTGTATAACATTAGAATAACACAATGAGGATATTAGATAAACGAGAGTTTAAAAGTGTCCAGGAAATATCGTCGCCTTGATGGTCAAGAGAACTAAACCGCACATGTATTTTTTATTTTATTTTTATTATTTTATTTATTTAGTAATATATAATTTTTTTACATAGACTAATGTTTTACATTACACTAATTTACTTTTTTTTTCCTAACTATTCTTATCCTATCATTATTATTAATTCAATTTAGCCATGATATAATATCTACACTAATAAATTATATAAATAAAACACTTTGATTTTTTGTCTGTAAATATATGTAAAATACACCTGTAGATGGACAGTACTGCGTGTCCGAAACATGTCGTGTTAAAAAACAAACTCAGTGGACAAAAAATCTAAGTGTTTTATTTATATAATTCAATATGTTATTCCACAATGTTAATGCCAATTCAATAAATAATCTACACTAATATTTTCTCCCAATATATTATTTTTGCACTTATCCCCTAAATAACTTAAAATTTTGTTCATCTTTTAATTCATCTTGCATCTCCTTATACATTTTGATGCCCTTATATTGATTGATTTTGAGAAAATGAACAATGAAGTTTTAAGAAACATCAAAATTGTACGGAGAATCGCTTGCCTCTTTTCACACTAGCAAAATTCAGTATTCTAACAATGTAATAGCATTATACAGGGTTATTTTTTAGTCAGTTAACAAAAAAAAACCCTGAATTCAGTATCGTTTAATAAGAAAAAAACATGTACTTTTTATTTTTACGATTTATTATGTGTTCAGGGATATATAATGTCTGGAGTCCATTTGGTAGAGAGTAACGATCTTATTTTTTTCCGTGTCCTGTATTTTTTCCTGTCTATTTCTGTGTCTATTCCGCTCTTTTGGGTCGCATCTATGCCCTTTCCGGCGTGTTGTCTATGCGCCGGTCACAGAAGTTGTAGTTACGTCATAAAGCGTCATATTTTTCCGTGGCAGGTTCATTTTTGCGAATCGTAAAACAAAAAAATTTCGGAAAAATATTAAAAACCCTTGTTAAAAACTTGTGAAATATCTTCAAAAGGATTTTAAGTGAACAAAGCATTGCTCAACCTCTTAATCTCTGTGTCAACGTCACATTTTTGGAATTTTTAAAGTTTTTCAAACTATAAACATCGGTCGCCATCTTGTTTTGTAGCGCGTTGGGTTCGTTAGTTCGTTTGCAATCATCGCGCGCGGCAAACGACGCCAAAACTTGCAGCGTTTTAAGTTTTTCCAATCGATAAACATCGGTCGCCACCTTGTTCTGTAGTGTGTGGGATCGTTTGGCAAACATCGCGCGGCAAAACGACGCCAAACTTGCAGCATTTTTAGTTTTCCCAAACTATAAACATCGGCCGCCATCTTGTTTTATAGCGCGTGGGTTTGTTTACATACATCACGCGGCGCGACACGGCGCGAATAAAATAGCCTTATCGCTCTTTGCAGCGTTTTTAGTCGTTTTTATGGAAATAGCGGTGTAATCTCGCGATATCGGACATTATAAAATTTTATACTATCCCTTGTCGTCGCTGTCAGCGCCGCGCCGGTTGGGATTTTTCGCGCGTGTGAACTTTTCGAGAAATGAGCGACAACTCGGATAATCGGGCAGTTCGAAATGCCCCGCTTCAGAGGCCGGATCCTCGCGGGTTTCTGGAAAACGGCGACGCGAAGACTCGAGTTCGTCCGATTCGGAATCGCCGAAAATGAAAAAAGTTTATATGGACCCAAGAATGGACTTTTGGGTCCAACTGATCGGCCTGTTGACAGACGCGGTTTTTTAGTTAAAACTAATGACGCCGCGTTTTTTTTTTTTTCTCGCGAGGATGCTTTCTCAGAAGAAATGGAGCAAAGGGAGGGCCAGGAAGACTGTTTCCTTCAACCACCTCCGGGGCTCGAGGAAAATGAAGAAACTGGTGGGGATCTGATTTTGGACTTTGGAGAGGCCAGCACTACGGTCAAAGAACAGGTCCATCCCAAAGCGAACGCCAACAGAGTGCAGGCTCTGAAGAAGCTGCAACATTTCGACAGCGACAACTGGTCTGGCGTTCGTTATACCGAAGTCCAAAAGAAATTCCTGGGCAGAGCCATCCTTCGTAGAGCTGCAAGTAAATGACGAGCTACGAAAATGTGATTTGGGCTCTTCAATGCAAGCCTCACATGAGAGGACCTATGCGGCATTATCTCATGCTCTCCTCATTCAGAAAGAGGAATTCCAAACGAGTCTCCAGTCTCTTGTGAATTGGGCCGCAAACTCTGAAACGAAGCTTTCAAAGCAATCGGTTTTCGAGAAGGTGAAAGCACTCTTTGCACCTGACTCACCTTACCAAAAAGTTTCCGAGGAGATCCTGCAAGTGGTGTGCGGGAGGGAGAAACCGAAGCCATCCAGTTCCGGCGTAAGGGAATCCTAGGGAGGTGAAGGAGGAACACGTAAGAGGGGCCTAGACAAGATTCCTCCAAGTTCGGAACATTTTGTTCAATAAGGAAAACCTCTCTGCTTTCCTAAACAGGATAAGCAGTACCGATAAGGTTACGGTGAAAGCAGTGTCCTCATACCCCCCTAGATCCCAGGTTTCTGCTCCAAAAAAACCGGAACCTCAGTTTTTTCGAGGTCAACAAAGGAGACCTTTCAAGAGCCACATCCCCAAAGAACCGCAGTTCAATACCTCCAAAAGGAGAAAAGAGGGAAAGCCTTCAACGCCCTTCAACAGACCTAAAACTGCTGCACACGACAGAAAAGCACAAGCCGAGTAAGAAGGTGACTCGCAAAGGAGTCCCATTTTTACGGGGGTTGTCTGAAAAACTTCCAAAGAGTTTGGATCTCATACGGGGCACCAAAGTTCATGATAAAAATGATAGCAGCGGCTCGGATACCCTTCATATCAAAACCACCCCTGATACTACCCAACTCGCGAATCCAAACACTCTTCTGCACACAACGGACCCCTCCCCCGAGATGGACTTCCAAATAAAGGAGCTAAATCCGCGACGGGGTCTTGGAAAACTGCGGAGCCTTCTCCCAGCTTCCTCTCCAAAATGTTCCTAACCCCAAAATCAGATGGCTCCTCAAGGGTGATCTTCAATCTCAAGTCACTAAATCTCTTTCTAGATCCCGCTCCCTTCAAACTGATAAGCCATCACAAAGTTCCAGATTTTCTACAACCCAACGACTGGTTAGTAAAAATAGATCTTTCACAGGCATATTACCATCTACCGATCGCACCCAACCATCGGAGATTTTTGCGGCTGGTGTACCGCGGAGAATTACTCCAGATGACAAGTCTGCCCTTTGGCCTTTCATCTGCTCCCAGAATGTTTGCAACCCTCACAAATTGGGTAGCGGAACTACTGCGCCTAAGAGGTATTCGGACAGTCGTTTACCTCGACGACTTTCTTCCTTGCGTGCCAAGCCAAGGAGATCTGTGTTTCAACAAGGTCGTCTAGCAGTAGATATCCTACAATCTCTGGGATGGAACGTAAATTTCCAGAAGTCAGTGCTCTCCCCAACTCAAAACCTGGAATATTTAGGGATCGTTTGGGATACGCGCATCAACCGCAAATTCCTCTCGCAACGGAAGTGTACGGCCACAGCGTCTATCACTTCGAGCAATACTGACATGTCAAAAATGGTCCTTACAGCAGGCAGAAAGTCTTCTAGGAAGACTCAACTTCTCCAACTTCATAGTACAGAGAGGTCGACTGCACTGCCGACAGTTACAGATAGCCAGCAAAAACCTGAAAACATCTCCGGCCGAGAAGTCTAGTCCAAATAAGCAACGAGTGCTTACAAGAGGTAAAAATGGTGGTTGGAAAATGTAGACTCGTCAAGTCCTATTCACCGAGAAATGGTCAGCCATTTCTTGACAACCGATGCCTCGGACATAGCCTGGGGGCAACCCTGGACGACCAAGAACTGTCAGGTCAATGGACCGAACGACAGAAGAAATGGCACTCGAACCGCAAAGAGATGTTTGCTGTGCTTGCGAACCATTCGACAAGCAGCAAGCAATCTGGCAGGCTCAGAGGTCTCTGGTACAGTCAGACAACAAAACCGTTGTTGCTTACATCTCCAAGAAGGGGGGGACCAGATCAAGAACTCTACTAAACTTGACTCAGGACCTTCTGACCTTTGCAGACAAATGGGACATCTCGCTAACAGCACAATATCTCCCAGGAAAATACAACGGAGATGCAGACCATCTGTCCCCGGGGAAAGTTACCCCCAGAATGGCATCTCCTTACCGGAAGCGACAGAAATCATTTTCCATCACTTCGGGCATCCAGATATAGACCTGTTTGCTTCCGCGATGGCTCACGTGACCTCAACATATGTTTCAAGAGACTGCACGGACTCAAACGCAATATTTCAGAACGCCTTCAGTCAGTATTGGGATTACAACTTTGCCTGGTTATTCCCTCCACCAAACCTCATCCCGAGAGTCCTGGCGCACCTGAACAAAGCGAAGGGAATCTATCTTCTAGTAGTTCCGAGGTGGACAAGGGCCTTCTGGAGACCAGATCTAATACGTCGTTCAATGTCACCAAGCCACTAAAAATATCCAAACCTGACATCAAACACTCATAGACACCCTCAACCCAACAAACCGCCACCCAAAATCCAAGAACTGGAAATAGAAGTGTGGAAAATTGGGGGTGGGACAGCGTTTTAAGTAGATGGAATACGGAAGAAAAGAACTTACTTCTTTCGGGGTGGCGAGCTTCAACACTAAATACCTATCACAAACCCGCCTGGGAATGGGTGGTGTCGTTATGCAACAACTTACGACATACACCCTACAAACCGTCAGCCAATCAGGTGGCAAGATATCTAGCGCAATTGTTTATTAATGAAAAATTGTCATACAATACAATTCTGGTGCACAAGGTCAGCCATCGCAACATTCTGCAGCCCAACGACAGAAGATAATCTTAGTTCAAATTTCCTAGTAAAGCACACTCTGAAAGCTATAGCAATGGCAAAAACCAAGACCCCCAAATCACCTATCTGGAACCCGCGAATAGTGATGGATTGGCTACGAAAAAATAGACCAAAGCCCAAACTCGTTATACGGAGACATCATGCCGAGCAAGCAACCCTACTCCTGTTGTCGTCAGGGAGGAGAGTTCATGACCTGACCCTACTAAACGTGTCGGAGGGAAACCTACAAGAAGACCGCACATCCATAATTCTTCACCCGTCCTTTGGTTCTAAGACAGATACCCCAGTACACCCAACAATCCAGCTGGAAGCTCCTAGCATCCCGGGAGCAAAACATTAATCCAGTCTTCTGGATAAGACGGTTGGTGAAATTATCCAAGGATCGGCGGTCAGAAGTAGAAAACCTCAACAGTTTGTTTATCACTACCAGAGGTCCTATTAAACCAGCCACTAGGACAATCATTGGAGGATGGGTCAAGACTACCCTGAAGATGGCAGGAGTGGAGGCTACACCTGGCAGCACACGTTCGGCATTCGGTCGCATCTCTCCAACTGGCTAGAAAACTACCCGATAGATAATATCTTAGAAAGAGGAAATTGGAAAAAGTGAGAAAACCTTAGGAAGTATTACCAGAAAGAGCTTCTGAAAACTCCAATTCCAAATGATCCCTCTCTATCAAGTTTATTTCAGCCAGTTAATATCAAATAAAGGCGTCACCCGGTCACCAGGAGATAACAGACAGATCTCTCAAATGGACTCCAGACATATATATCCCTGAACACATAATATTAGAGTTTTACCTACCATTAAAACTTTTATTATGTTTCTATATATATGTCTGGAGTCCAGGTAAGGCCTACCTGGCGCATTATGAGCTTTATGACGTAACTACAACTTCTGTGACCGGGCATAGACAACACGCGGGAAAGGCATAGATGCGACCCAAAAGAGCGGAATAGACACAGAAATAGACAGGAAAAATACAGGACACGGGAAAAATAAGATCGTTACTCTCCCAAATGGACTCCAGACATATATATAAGAAACATAATAAAAGTTTTAATGGTAAAATAGGTAAAACTCTAATATTATTTTTATTCCTAGAATTTTTTACAAAATTACGTACATCCTATTCACACAGCTGTTGTTCATGCGCGGCACGTAAGGGTAAGTGCGACAGGGAAGTGCGCGCTGGGGGGGGTTGCGCTCGCCGCTTCGCAGCAGTACCGGGCGGACGGTGACCAAGTCTTTACTATTTCTGAGGAATTATTTTGGGTGCACTTTTCTTTTTTTTTATTTGAGAAAGGACATGTTTTTTTATTGAAATGGGTTCTATTTAACGATACTGAATTCAGGGTTTTTTTTTTGTTAACTGACTAAAAAATAACCCTGTATATTGTTCTATTGATCTGCACTAGAAAGAGCTGATCAGTTAGGTTAGGTTAGGTTTATTTATTTTTTTAAACACTTTATTCACAAAAGAAATTCCCTGCTTTTTGTACAAGGATTGATTAAAAATCGTTGCTTAAATATTTTACATTTCATTATTAATTATTAATTATTACTTATTATATATTATTTGGCGCTATCTTCATTACTATAATGTATACAATTCTCTGATTAGCAAAGCGTAAGAATATAATGTTTTGACCGCCGCGGCGACGATATGTCAGTGATGGTTGTATTACCTTGTTGAGCGGCGGGTAGTGACAGTCCTGGTGGTAGGCGCGGGGGCAGAGCGCACACGGCACCAGGCGCCCGCCGCGCCCCGCGCCCGCGCCGCCCTTGCCCCCGCACACGATGCACACGCGATCGCCCGTCGCCTTGTTCAGGCACTCGAAGCAGTACCTGGGAATACATCATATATATATATATAATATATGTATTTTGGTCCATCAGAACACGATAGTTAAAAAATCCATGCGAGTTTATAACTGCCTGATTAATAAGGAAATATCACGTATTACGAAATACGATGAAAATATATGTAAAATTAATTACCTAACTAACCAACCATCACGCCATTTCTCCGTAGGGGTAGGCAGAGAGGATAGAACGCCATACCACTCTGTCCTGACATTTTTCCTTTGCTTCCTCTACATTCATACTTCTTCTCATGCACATACGCCGATTATTCCGACTTTTCACATGTCCACTTTCAAGTGTTTGCCGTTACTTGGTCATGCCATGTCTTTTTCGGCCTTCCTTGGCTTCTACATCCAGGCACACTTGCATTTAAACTTCTTTTAGCCGTTCTTTCAGCACTCATTCGCTCCACATGACCAACCATCGTAAAAAAGCCCTTTCTTAATTTTGTCGATAATGCTTATCTCAGCCTTGCACTCTGCTCTAATTTGGACATTTGTACACCTATCATACATAGTCTTACCACACAGAGAGATGACATTTCAACAGCATTCAGTCTACTTTCATCCTTCTTTTTCCAAGACCCACACTTCACTACCATACATAAGGGGTTGGTACCAGAACTCCGTTGTGTACTGCAATTTTTGCTTCTTTCGATAAGTTCATATTTCAAGGCAACACATTAACTCTGTTTCCGGCACCAACCCTTCTCTCAATGTCCTTATCCACATTTCCGCCTCTTGTAAAATTGATTTTGAAATATCAATATTAATATTAAAATCAATATGGATGTTGTACAACAAGGTTTTCATTCATAATTTTTAAAACGATATTATTGAAAAATAACACTATTTGTCGCGGCCCTCTTGACGTCATAATTCGGTCTCGCTTCTATGTTTCACATTTTTAGTTTCATAGTAAACGTCAAGGGCTACATGAATAGTGACGTAAAAGGGGCGTGGTAAACGCGGACTAGTGTTTTCGCGGAAATTTGAAATTGAAAACTTCAAAATCATTTTTAACCTACTAAAAAAAAGGAAAAAAAAATTTTTCATCACTAATCAATTTTAACGTTATTTTTCCATATTGGTGTCTATAACACGGTGGCTTACCAGTCGCCGTCGGGTATCTTCTCCATCTTGGGTTTGAAGCAGTAGGTGTGGTAGCCCTTGTCGCAGCCGTCGCACAGCAGCAGCTTGTCCTCCGAGTCGCCGCTCTGGCAGAACTGGCAATTCTGGGAGGACAAATACACACATCACGTTTCCGAAGAGCAACTAATTTATTTTCGCCGAGTTGGAAACACAAGACAAGAAGAAAGTTTGTAATTTTATTTTCGACAATAATTTTATGATTATTTTGAATTTGAATTTTTGTTACTGTGTAATTTTGTTTAAATGTAAAAGCCCTATGGGGCGTTGAAAGAAAGTAAATAAATAAATAAGTAAATTTTAAAAAGGCATAGGGAAATTCCCACTCGCTCCCCCCGAAAAGCCACTTAAATTAATAAATAAGTGTCTCTCTACTTCTACGTACTCTTCTATCTGTAAAATGATAACTTTGTATCTACAAAAATTTTGTTATAAAAGAAGTAAAGCAAAAGCAACCGATAGACCAAAGCAAATGAAATGTTTAAAGAAATTTTAATGATGAACGTTAGTTAGTTATGAAGATTAAAAATTAAATGAAATGTGAGGAAGGATACTTGTTGGTATCATGTGCAATACATACAGGTCAGGGAATAATCACATATCGCACACACTGGATAGGGGACAATCATGTATCACACACAGAATAGGGGATAATCATGTATCGCACACACTGGATAGGGGACAATCATGTATCGCACACACAGAATAGGGGATAATCATGTATCGCACACACTGGATAGTTGATAATCATGTATCACACACTGGATAGGGGACAATCATGTATAACACAAACACTGGATAGGGGACAATCATGTATTGCACACACAGAACAGGGGACAATCATGTATCGCATTCACAGAATAGGGGACAATCGTGTATTGCACACACAGAAATGGGGGATAATCATGTATTGCACACACTGGATAGGAGACAATCATGTATCGCAAACACTAGATAGTTGATAATCATGTATCACACACACTGGATAGCGGATAATCATATATCACACATACACTGGATAGGGGACAATCATGTATTGCACACACTGGATAGTAGATAATCATTAGGTGTCCCTTATTTTTCAACTTGGATTATTATTTTTAAAAATTTGAAAAACTTTGACGCCTTGAGTTAAAATCATAGTAATTAGTAGTAACAGTCATAGTAATTGTAAAAAAGATAGAGGGTATGCGTTTTCAAAATCGAAAAAAAATTTTTTTGGTCATATAAGGGACATCCTAATAATCATGTATCACACCTTCGAGCAAGAATTCATTAGAAGGGGCGTTTCCATACAAATTTTCTAAAAATAAACGCTTCCTAGGGGTGATTTCATAACACCACTTATTATCAAATTCTAAACACTCCAGCCCTTATAATACACGAAACGTGTGACGTAGATGTCTAGTGATGACGTAGTGAGTGACGTAATGGGTAACTAGACACCTCAGACACGGCAGTACTTTTCAAGTATGGAATGTCACTTCTCTGAAATTCTTGTTCGAAGTACCACACACACTGGATAGGGGGACAGATAGACGGGGAGGTGAGATGAAAGCGTGCTGTACATGCGCAGTAGTAGCGTTGCGGCGCTGCCTCACCGCCATATATTTTTTACATTTAACCCTAAATAACTTTACATTTTGTTCATTTCTTATTTCATCTGGAATATCCTCATACATTTTAATGCCCTTATACATTAGACAATTCTGTGACATAGTTTTTTTTTTCTTTTCTGATCTTATATTTTTTTAACCTCTTGTTGCATATTTATGAAAAAAGTCATAGTTTTTTTATTTGTTTTGTAAATATCTTGGAATTATCTCTTTAACAATTTTATTAATTTCATTAGCAACATTATATTTCTAATCTATATAATCGTAATGTTGTAATATAGCTTAATAAATCCTACTCATCCATAATCGACTCCAAATATGATAGAGATTCACCAGTTTTCAGTCCTGGGGGACTCTCATTCAGCTGCGCATAGAGGAAAAATATTGTACTACCTCTATGGTCGTGGTGGTCCTCCTCCTCAGGCGGGGGCTCGGCGGGCGGCGGCAGCGCGGGCGCGCCGGCGCCGAGCGGCGGGCGCAGGTAGCGGCGCTCGATGGCCGCCTCCAGCGCCAGCAGGCGCGAGCGCGCGTGCGCCGGCACGCCCTCCTCGCACGGGGAGCCCCGCGCGCGCCGGCGGCTTCCAGCCCTTTTTTTCAAAAGAAAAATTTTTTTGTTTAAAAAAAATACAATAAAAAACACATATACATTAAAAAAAAAAAAAAATAAAAATCCCACCAAGGCATAGCCTGTTTGTGGGTATACTGTGAAAGTCAAACAGTGTGCACGTGGCAAAAGAGAAAAATAAAGTCATGTAAAAATGGAAAAATAACAGATAATGTAAACAAGATAGTTTAAAAAAAAAGAATACAAGATATTGGTATCTTTATACCGGAAGAAGAAGAAGGGAAATAATTATAATATATAAAAAAAAAAATGACGTAGATTATGTTATTGTTATGGTCTTTATAGTAAGAATGATTCTACCTTTACACTATGTATCCAACTTTGTGTTAATTTTTTTTAAAAGATGAAAAATTAGGAAAATTTGACAATGCCATTTAATTGTCAGTTAAAAAAGAATTAATTAAACTGGGGGCAATAAAATGTGCATGTCTCTGAGCAAGTCGTGATTTACAATATGTAATTTCTAGCACTCGGATTCTTCTTTGACTAGACCTATTTGAGCTTCTAGCAAAAAAGTTTTGGTGCCTAAATACATAATTTAAACATTGTAATAAATATGTTCGTCTTATATCCATTAGATTTGCTTCCTGAAACAATTGGAGGGAGGGGAAGGTTCTCTCTTTGCTGGTTGCCGGGCAGGGGACAGAGGAGGCTACGTTACCTGCTCCAGCAGCGCCATGTCGACGCGCCGCGCCGTCTTGACGCTGTAGCTGTTGGGCGAGTCGGGGCTGGGGAAGCCGCCGTTGAGCGCGATCACCCGGTCCAGGTGGGAGATGGACAGCTCCGTGGCCAGGATGTCGCCTTTCTCTATCGTCAACTGGAATACAAGCACACGTCATTTGTGACTTCAAAGGGCTTCTAAACTTCATAAATTGTAACTTTAAATAGAAAATAGAAGAATATTAAATGATTTCGTCTGTGTAAGTTCAATACCGCGTATGAGCCATTGATTAAAAAGGTCAGAAAAGACAAAAAACCATAGAATTTAATTTGATTTATATTTTTTATTGACATTACTTGGTGGAATTCCATGATTAAATTTTTAATATATAACTAATTAAAGTTAAATAAAAAAATACTTGGTACACTTCCACTTTTATTTATTTTGACCAGTTGCACTCCAGTCTGAAGATGCCCGTTACAGGGTGAAAGCGCTAACTGGTCAAAATAAATAAAAGTGGAAGTGTACCAAGTATTTTTTATTTAACTTTAATTAGTTATATATTAAAAATTTTAACCATAGAATTAAGTTAACAAAACATATTTTTAGAAATTTCGAAAACTCTTTCTTTTGTATTTTCTTTTTGCAACGAAATGCATTTATGATGCTAGTATACTTTAATTCAAATAAAAATTAATGCATATGAGATATTGATCCTTTTTTTAATGAAAACTTTTTATTTGCAATATTGACTTTGACCAATTGCATGTCACCCATTGAACAATTTCAAAATTTTAATCTACCAATCGATGCGGCTTATTCCATTTAACAGAAACCGTCAAAAATACGTACCACGGATGTTTAACGCTTTTGCGATCACAATGGAACATCCGTTAAAAGTTATCGATCGGGATTGTTAATTACCGCTTTAAATATGGAAAATACGCCAAAACTGTAAGTATAGTTAAATAATTTAGATATTATTGATATCCCAACAGAGACAGAGAAACTCTGGAAACGAATGTGGGTTATTTAGGCGTTTACAGGGCTTATGACCTGTCATATGGTTATCAGATGATGGGCGGAATGGGGAATGTTGTAGTACGTCAAGTGGCCACTTAACCCAGCCAATGACAGGTCATAAGCCCTGTAAACGCCTAGATAAACCACATTCGTTTTCCAGAGTTTCTCTGTCTCTGTTGGGATATCAATAATATCTGATATCAGCCCAGCATGGGTATAATCCAGTAATTTGTCTACAAGTATTTGTATTCATTTCAAAAAAATGTTGTAAAAATAATTTAGTTTTATCGAGTTTTAATTGTTTGTGCACAATTTATCATGCCATTTATTTGCTTTAAATCAATTTGAGAAAGCAATAAAACGAAACATTTGTCAAAGTATGCCTTTCATCTATGGTGCTTGGCAACGCGACCGTGATATGAACGTATGTCCATTTGTGATCGGTCAAATGCTTAGCACGTTGTTAAGCACGTCGACAACCATCTGTGATTGAGCTACTGGGGGGGGCCTAGTATATCCACCATTTACATGTGCATGGATGAATAGAATAGTTGGCTGACGAGAGTGTCGGGTGGGGATGTGAGATCTCACCTTGTTGTTGGTCTGCACGAGGCCGGCCAGGAAGGAGTTGTGCAGCTCGCGCTCGCGCACCCCGCGCAGGTGCAGCTTGCCCAGGACTTCCTTCAGCTGCTCCGTGTCCGTCACCTTCCACCAGCCGTGCCTGCCACACCACACGGAATTATGCACACCGCAATATGTAACAGGTGAAGTTCTTAATATCAAGAGCATGCTATTAATATTTAATTGAATTGATAAATTTTCGAGTTCCACAGAGAGCTACGAGGTATAATGCTTTGTTCCAAAAAGAAAAAACCCATACTAACATGCATTACCATAGTTTAAGAAATAGGCTAGCAATTATTGGCAACAAACTAGGTGATACCATCGATATCTTTCACACTAATGAAATGCAGATTAAACATAATCTTACAAAATACTTCCTTAAATAAATATTTACATACTCTGAACCATAAGATAACAAACAATATTAAGGACATTACTGTTTATCACCGAACAAGTGATCCCTGTTTGATGACTGTCCATAGTTATTATTATTATATTATTTTATTGTTTTTCTTTTGTTTTATCTTAAAATCATATTATGTATGCCTGTATTATTATATTAAATTATGTATGCACATGCGTTGCTTTGGTACTGATACTTACATTTGTTTTGTAAAAGCCCCATGGGCGTGAATAAATAAATTAATATAAATAAATAAACATAAATTAATCTCCATTATTGGTAGAAAAACTAAAATACTATAGACAGACGTTACAGAACAAGAATTATCATTCTCCATCTGGCATTTATTTTACTTTTGACACACGGGCGCCTATAAAGTTCCGTAATTATTGACAGGCAACCATAGACCGAAAAATGCAATACTTCATGTTTTTATCTTTACGATAGTGAAGCACATGTTCTTTAGCTCCGATATTTATCGATATCGATGTTTATTGAGCCTACTTATGCAACAAGGATTATTCAAGTTGATTTTTTCCATGAAAAAATATAAAACGTGATTTAAATTAAAACCTATTTGTTATTTTTTTCTTTGTTTGTCGCGACACAGAATTTCTCAATTTACATTATGACAATAAAATAGTCCTATGCATATTTAGGTTTTCTGTAGCTCCTGCACCCGATGACAAACTCCAATTAAGGAGTTTATCGGGACTGTATTTAAAGTTTCTTTTGTAAAGAAATTATGTATTTTTTGTAATGTTTTTTATTGAATAAAGCCTGTTAAAAAAAAAAGTTTTACGACAGCGCTTTCGTAATATAAACTCTGCTTTAAACGTCTGGGTATGTTTATAAACTACAAAATGTTGAGCAAAAATAAAATATAAGTTAAATTGTTTTAAACTTCTTCATAAATAAAGTCGATTTTTATGAGAAATCGATTCGGTAACCCTAATCGATACATAATCGAGCTGTCAAAAGTAAAATAAACGCTTAGAATTGGTATAATGGCAACAATCATTATGATAAAATGATGAATTGCCCTTGCAGTCTAGGAAAAGTCAGCCAAAACGAAAATGGAGAATATCATCCTTGTTTTACCATGTTGTAATTCCTACCTCAAATCTTTGGGCACATAGTTCCCATCCAGCTTCTTGGGCAGCCCGTTGAGCTTGCACTGCTCCAGCTGCTCGCTCTCCTCCTGCGTCATCTGCAGCGGCGCGGGGCTCTCGCAGCTCACGTACGAGCTCAGCGCCGCGAGGCTCGTCCCGCACCCGCCCGCCGCGCCCGCTGCCGCCGTGGACGCCGTGCTGCCGTTCGCACTGACAACACTGGCGCTCTTGGTCTTGCACTTAACCGGGGTCTTCTCCAGGCTGTCGATGGCCTCGGCTATGTGGTCCGGGATCGAATCGACGTGGTTCGACGCGCCATTCTCGACTACGCTGTTTTGCTCGGGGGTTTCGTCGCCTTCGGGCTTGGGATTGAGACTTGTCTCCAACAAGTCTTCGTCGAGTCCTGACATAGTTAACGTGCAGTCCGCGTGGTAGAACGTATTCACGACGGGAGCTTGCACCTGGCTGTTGGCTGGGTTAAACAGAAGACTAGGGTTTGTTAGTAGATGCAAGTTGTTACTGACGTCCCATCTGTTTCCTTGTGTGAGGATGACTTCCGAACACGTCTGGGTGTTGTCGGAAAATACTGGGTTGGGTTGCGTTACCGAAGCGCTTCCGTTGATTAGGTTGACGACGCCGTCCATCAAGTTGGATTTCGTGTCTTTTTCGTCGATGCCGTTGGCGCACGGGACGCTGTCGGCGAGCGCGTTCTCCTTCCTGAGAATAGAGAACCATTTTCCCTCGGCTATTTTAGAGGAAAGCATGTTCGCCGCGAATTCGGGTTCATTAGATTCGTCTTTAATCTTGTCGGGGGTGATGCTTTTTTCCGGTTTCACGTCTGATTCGAAATTTTCTTTCGGCGGGATGACCGACTCGGCTAATTTCTTCAGCTCCTCCAAGTTGTTGGTGACGATGCCGTCTTTGCTGTCCGTCTTGATCCCCAGATCTAGTATCGCGTCGTTGGTCTCCATCTTGATGGGCGGCGGTTCGGCCTTGACCTCCGGAGTCTCGTCAGCGTCCCCGGTGAAGGAGGGCTTCCCGGACTGGGGTTTCTGCACGAGGAAGGCGGTGGGGATGGAGTCCTCGATGTCCAGCAGATGGTCCTCCGCCACCTTCTGCTGCTGTATGTGTTTCTCCTCCATTTTGATCGGTGAACCTACAAGTCAAAGAGAAAACTTGAAATTATATTTCGGACACATTAATAATTTAGGTTCCGTACGTTTGTGACCGCAAATTTCAGAAAGTAATGGACGGATTGACTCAGAATTTTCACAGAACATTACATTTTAGCAAAGTGTTAGTATATACTTTTTATTCGGAAGTTCCAACGAAAACGGAACATTCTATGTGTTTTATTTGTCAAAGCTGAAAAGTACTGAATGACAGTTGTACTCAGCGCCGCCATTTTATCAATTTTAGCCAACATTACATAAATTTATACAATTACTAGACTATTTTTATTTACTCCCCTAATAAAGAATATCAGACAAAGCCACAGGGAAGCGTGGCCTAGTCAGCTAGTGATACATATTTTTTATTTATTTTTATTTTATTGTTGTTTTTAGACCCATAGGGCTTTTTACATTTTTAAATGATTACACAGTAGGTAGCTATTCATTACTGCCAGAGATGGCATCCAGACACTGTTCCCTAAAATGCACTAGATTTGTGTTGAAAACATCAATATTGTTAGTATACTTGTTAGCCAGTGTCGGTGAGTTAGCACTGTAATTGGTCGATGATTGGCTACAGTAAAATAGTGCATTACTACGGGTAACTCGACCAGGCACTCGTACACTAATCATACAATAATCTCTGTCCCGCATATGTAGTTTCCACTGGCTGTACCTTGGATTTTGTTGTGTCCCGGCTCGTACTTGATGATGCGCGTGTGGTCGCTGAGGTTCAGCTCCGACTTGATGTTCCGCAGCTCCAGCTCGTTCTGCAGGATCTGCTCCGAGCTCCGGCCAACTCCGTCGGCCGACTCCTGGCCCCCCTCCGCGCCCTTTGACTTGGAACCTGAAAGGCAGAGTGATAAAGATAAATAATGATTAATCTGTTAACCGAGTATGACGAAATATTTTGTCCTTCCAAAAAGGCTAAAGTAAACCTTTCATGGACGTGATGATATCGATGGGGGAAAGGAAAAATTTACTAAGCGACATAATATTATTACATCACTTGGTGTCATTTTTCTTTGCACATATTATGTTGCTTATTGAAGTTATACTTCTTTGCGCCCGTTAGATACTTTGGGGTGGGATGTTGGTCGAGAAACCGCGTCACGCTGATTTTTAAGAGAAAATGGCGCTTAAGAGAAAATGGCGCCACAGTCACTGATACTTGTATTGGTCTGACTTTGACAGTTGTCATTTTTTTGTTTATTTACTTCTTACGCGTCATTTTAGCGAATTATCTTTTTAGAAAATACGCTATTGCAATGGCTTCGGTTTTTCTCCATGACTTAAAGATGAAAGAATGATTATAGAAGAAATAACTGATAATGATAATATAGGTGTATAATATAATAATGAAGTCACGTATAATATATTGAATAATATTGAAAAATGTCTTATATTTCATTTATATATCCTGTCTGTTTGTGTGCGTGAGTGGGTGTATGAGAATGGCCAAAGAAGTATAACTTCCACCATGTGGTCCGACGCACACCGATTTTATTATTATAGGCAGGCAGCTTTCGCTGGTGCGCCTATATCTTTAGTACTGTTTCTTGTCTGCCTTCTGCATCTAAACGGTTGTTGAACTGGTTGACCGTAGTGGAGTGGACAACTGGCCTGGCAATTTGTTCCAGTCTGAAACCACCCTACTGGGAAGGAAGTTTTACTAAAGCCAAATATATACGGGACAGTTTACTACACACGTTTCCTGTGCAGTCTGAAAACTGTCCCGTATAAAGCTAAAACTGTGTCCTAGTGTCAGATTCTCACTGTGCGCTAATTCCACACATTTTTTTACACAGTTTTGGCAAGCGCATCACCCGCGGCGATTACGACAGTATAATACGTATAATATTCAATAGTATCGTAATATTACAAATAAACTTTGATAAACTTTTACTATGGCGAATATGAATATAATGTAATAAATAATATGAACTGAAATCCTAGATCAAAATTCAAAATATCGAATAACGACTATTTGGCAGATGAGTAATGTTGCCAAATTGTAAAATCGGTAGAAGTTTCTAAAGTTATTAAAAATATGTTGAATTTATCTGCGCTTAAATTGCATAAAATATTTTTTTAAAAATTAAAATGACTCCAAAATCGGTAAATCGGTTATACATTTTCAGTAGATTCGATAAATCTCCACAAAATTGATAGATATGCAAAAAATCGATAAGATAGGCAAAGATCAACATTTATGGGGGTCTGACTGTCACATTCTGCGCATGCCTACAGACAGTAAACTGTGCCGTGTAAAGGTAGTAAGTAAAACACAGCGCGCAGTTTTTATTGGTCAGAAAACGGTACAAGAAACTGTGTTGTTTTCTGAACAAGAAACTGCACAGTAAACTGTCCCGTAGAAAGTGGGCTTTAGAGTTCAGGTGGAATTGGGGACGATAGAGCTTCCAGTTGTGGCCCCGTAGGTTGGTGTTGGGATTCAGCTGATACAGTCGTAGTAGTAATTTAGTATCTTGTAAGTTTAAATTAAATCCCCTCTCTTCCGTCGCTCTTCCAATGATGTAAGTCCTAATGCTTTTAATCTACCGTGATATGGCATCTTTTTCGATAATTTGGGGATTTTTAGTAACTTTTTCCTTTCAGCGCCATGAGCACGGGATGCGCCGTGTCCCAGGTTTATCTGAAGAGTGATTACCTCTCTTGGAGCGCGCGTTGCGCCGCGAAGCTCCCTTCTCGAGCGCCTCCTCCTCCAGCTTGCGCTTGCAGCCCTCCTCGCCGCGCTCGTGGTACGCCATGATCTCGGGCTGCGCGGACTCCATCGCCTCCACGTACACGCCGCCGCCGCACTTGCCCAGGGACCAGTAGCGCCGCCAGTACCTGGGAACAAGACGTGAAGATTCAATTTGGGATTTGGAAATAGAGTAATGATTTTTTCCAGAAGTGTCTAAAACCTTAGAGAATCGCATAACCGCAGATGCGTGTTTGTATCGTTTAATTTTTTTTATCATTTATTTCGAAAATAAAATATCAAAAAAGTAAGACGATGCAAACACACAATGGTCGATATCTAAAATGTGTGAAAAAATCATAGCTCTTATGTTAAATTCCAGGGAGAAAATTGAAGTACGTTTTGTATGGGAAGTGGCAGCGAGTCACGTGGTGGAGTATTCACTTAACACATTCAACCCAGCACCATGGATGGTTCATTGCCTAAATGTTTATTAACTATATTATCGTTGAAAGGAGGGTTAGTACGGGTAACAGAGTTAATGGTGCCTTAAGTCGGTACTATCTAATGAGTGCTTATCAAAAGAGGCTAAATTGGCAGTGCATAGTGGAGTTCTGGTACCAACCCTTATGTATGGAAGCGAAGCATGGAGTTGGAAAAATAAGGATGAAAGTAGATTAAATGCAGTTAAAATGTGTGCGTAAAACTATAAATGATATGGTGCGCTAATGTTGAAATTAGAGCAGAATGCAAGGCTGAGATAAGCATTATCCACAAAAATTAAGAAAGGTCTATTTTACGATGGTTCGGTCATGCAGAGCGAATGGATGATGAAAGAACGGAATCGTAAAAATATATGATGCGACTGTGCCTGGATGTGTGAAGTTGAGGAAGGCCGGAGAAAGACATGGATCAAGTACAACAAGTAAAACAAGTGGGCATGTAAGAAGTCGAAATAATTGACGTGCGTGCATGAGAAGATGTTGTATGTGGAGGACGCAAGAGAAGTATGACAGGACAGAGTGGTGTGGCGTTCTATCCTCTCTCTGCCTACCCCTTCGGAGAAATGGCGTGATGGTTAGTCAGTCAGTTAATATTGTTTAAATTATATTCAAAGTGATTTGTTTCTTTTTCTTCAAGTGTGTTCAATACTTCACGGATAGTTTTGTGAATAGTGCGTACCTATCCTGCCCGTAGCAGGTGGCCCTGAGGGAGTGCGCCCCGGCGGCCAGGCTGGCCAGCTGGGCGTCCGACTGCCGGATCAGCTTGTCCAGTTTCCGCGCCAGCTCTTCGGCCGGCAGGTTCTTGTCCTCGTCCTGTAGAGAGAGAGAGAAACGGAAATGAGAAACACAATTAGCGAGATCTTGCGCTAACCTTTCGACAAACAAAAAACAGAATTTCAATCATTTCAAACCTAATAGGGCACAGACAAAGAAAATATGGTTGAGATCCTCCTCTCCAAATTGACAGTCGCAAATGGAGAAGTCAATCACACCAAGTCTAGCCAAGTGAGATCACGTACAACAATGACCTATCCTCATTTGACAAATAGTGGATGTATCTTTTTAATTCAACACGATTTTTTTAAACCAAAACATCACTTCTAATATACAAGAGTATAATTGTTCCACATATAGACTACTGCTCATCTATATTATACCTTAGTAATGATGAACGGAGCTAAAAAAATTACAAATTCTGCAAAACAAAGCAATGCGAATCATATTGAAGTGCAGTAGAAGAACACAAACATTATAAAATTATAAGTATTTTAAACCACTTGTGATATTATGTCAGTAGACCAAAGTAAATTAAATATAATGATTGCTCATGAAATTAACAAAAATAAAGGGATGTAATTGCTCATAATTTAACAAAATTGGGATATTTGCAAAACAAATTTAAAAAACAATGACTTTTTTCATAAATATGCAACAAGAGGTTCAAAAAATATAAGATTAGAAAAGAAAAGAAAAACTATGTCACAGAATTATTGTCTCATGTACTGTCGCATTAAAATGTATGAGGAGATGACAGAAGAAATAAAAAATTTGAACTAAATTTAAAATTATTTAGGACTAAGTGTAAAAAATATATGTGTGAGAAATATTAGTGTAGATAAGAATAGTTAGGAAAAAAGAAATTAAGTTTTAATGTAAAATATATTAGTCTATGTAAAATTATATATACTAAATAAATATAAATAATATAATAAAAAATAAAAAAAGGCGAGAAGGGAGATTGGATTGGATGACAGCGAAATGTTTGCCTTTTGATAATTTAGAAATGTTCCATCTGACAGATCAACGTGTAATCATATCGATTGGTAATGTTAAGAGGTCATCGGCAGGGAATTTGGAAAATTTCACGCGTTACGTTCGCTTCCTTTGCGAGGGCGTCGGCTCTTTCATTACCTGCATAGAGTTGGAAAGGGCATACCTCCTCGGGCTGCGTGCCCTCGCTCTCCCTCGCTCTCCACGTCGGCTGAGCATGAGTTCAGGGTCGCCGGCGACGCTCTCGCGGTCCCCGTTGGGCTTGGCGTCCAGCTCCCGGTCCCGGGGCGCGGGCTCCTCCTCGCCCCAGCACGGCGTTTGGCGGCCGAAACGGCGGCCAGCTCGCTCTCCTCCACCATGCGCTGCATGCGCTCCAGCGCCACCGCCTGCTGCTTCTCCGCCGTCTCCAGGCGCACCTTGCGACTGTGCATCATCTTTATTCTGGAATGCAAATTTATTCGTACAATAGTCATCAGGCAGGGAATGAAACGGAGCGAGTATGGTACAAAGGTTTAAGTCAAATTAGTATTGCTTCTGAGTTTTGAGACTAGGTGTCTTAAAAAAATATTAGGCGCGCGGTAATGGACACAGCAATCTTTGGTATCTACTGTCTTCCAGCAAAGGCGTTTCGGCTGGCTAGGCTATATTTATTTATTTATTTTTTTATTTACGGAAAAATCCATTTTAAAATACAGGGTTAAGCATAAAAGAGATAACAAGATGTAAAAATAAGTGACAGAAGATTAAATTGGTGAAGCTAAGACAGTGAGAATAAATGTGACCACACTCAAGACAGGATCGGGTCTACTTCAGTGAATGTTTAAATCTTGATAGACTTACACCGAACAAGTCCAGATCCCGTCTTGAGTTTACAATACGACACAATCGAGACAATCGGGCATGAAAACCATAGTTAGTTTTGTGGTGACTCAAACCTACGGACTGGAATACAAAAAGTCACTTGAGTCAGTAAAGATGGTGCATCTATCATGCCATTTAGCAATTTGAATATGAAAATGGAATCAATGTTAGATCTACGCTTTTGAAGACTAGAGATTCTCAACATTGACTCAATATCTTCATAGGTATACTACATATACCTCCCGAGAGCCTTAACCATGCTTGCCTATTTAACAAGGCATCAGGTTCTCGGCTACTGTGTACAATGTGTCAGCAGTTTGCGTCAGTGCTGTGGGACGTGGGCTTGACTAGGGTTTGTGGCAATGCGGATATGGTGTGATGATGGGGCGACACTCACTTGCGCAGCTTGGCGTCCAGCAGGTAGCGTTCCTTGCGCAGCTGCGCGAGCGCCTCGAGCCCGCGTCCACCTGGCGCAGCACGGGCTTGCTCTGCAGCAGGCCGTCGCACAGCGTGGCCAGCACGCGCGCCTTTGCCGCGGCGCCCAGCGCGGCGAGGGCCGGGCGCGCAGTAGCTGCGCCAGGCGCCACGTGGGGTGCGCGTGCAGGCGCGCGTAGTACGCCGCGTTGCGCCCGTTGCACGACGCCTCCAGCCACCCGCTGTCTGCCTGGTGGTGGTCTGCCACCCGCTTCTCGCGGTCCCGCTCCACGTTGATACCTGCAAACAGACATATTATTGTTATCTATTGCTAGCCCTAGGCTGCCTTCTGTTTGATCTGGTTGACCGTAGTGGAGTGGACAACTGGCCCTGGCAATTTGTTCCAGTCTGAAAACCACCCTACTGGAAAGGAAGTTTTACTAAAGCCAACTATATACGGGACAGTTTACTACACACGTTTCCTGTGCAGTCTGAAAACTGTCTCATATAAAGCTAAAACTGTGTCCTAGTGTCAGATTCTCACTGTGCGCTAATTCCACACATTTTTTCACACAGTTTCAGCGCGCGCATCACCCGCGGCGATTACGACAGTATAATACGTATAATATTCAATAGTATCGGTAATATTACAAATCAACTTTGATAAACTTTTATGATGGCGAATATGAATATATAATGTAATAAATAATATGAACTGAAATCCTAGATCGAAATTCAAAATATCGAATAACGACTATTTGACAGATGAGTAATATTGCCAAATTGTAAAATTGGTAGAAGTTCCTAAAGTTATTCATAATATGTTGAATTTATCTGCGCGTATAATTGCATAAAATAAATGCTTTAAAATTAAAATGACTCCAAAATCGGTAAATCGGTTGTACATTTTCAGTAGATTCCATAAACATCCACAAAATCGATAGATCTGCAAAAAATCGATAAGATAGGCGACGATAGAGATTATTAGTATGGCAACATTTATGGCAGTCCGACTGTGTATTCTATGGTTCTGCGCATGCCCACAGACAGTAAACTGTGCTGTGTAAAGGTAAAATTCACAGCGCGCAGTTTTTATTGGTCAGAAAACGGTACAAGAAACTGTGTAGTTTTCTGATCAAGAAACTGCACAGTAAACTGTCCCGTATAATGTGGGCTTTAAGGTTGAGGTGGAACTGGGGACGATAAAGCTTCCAGTTGTGGCCCCGTAGATTGGTGTTGGGATTCAGCAGATACATCTCGTGCAGGGGGCAGTCGTAGTAGTAATTTAGTATCTTGTAAGTTTCAATTAAATCCCCTCTCTTCGTGGCAATACTAGGCTCTGACAGGCCATGTGTCAGTGTCAAACGTGTAAATTGAGGTAATGAAAATTGAAATATCATGTAACCGTGTAGGAGGAATCCTCGTAGTAATTTATTGTTAATTTTGACAAAGAAGTGATTGAAGCGAGAATAAACTTTAAATGTCGTTTCTTTCTTTACAGGTCGGTATTCAATAGTACATGTATTGTAGGTTTAAGTTATAAATTGTTATATAAAAATATATCTTTGTTTACAGAGCAACGCTTGAAGTTATTATTTGTTTAAATTCCTACGAACGGAAATAAAACTTGTTATATATATTCAAATATTTTTCTTATTGATATTTCATTTGTGATTGGACTGGCCCTAAAGCGTATGACTGATCATAGTAGCAACTACTACCTATGCAATAGGTGCGGATAAGGTGATGAATTTGGAATTGTTGGCTTTGTTTTACAATGAGAGGCGCGGCGTGCTTACCAGTGAGCGCCTTGATCTCCCCGGTGGCGTTGGCGTACAGGTATATGCGAAGCACCTCGCTCACGTTGGCCGGCGTCACCTCGTTGGTCCGCAGCGTCTGGCCCAGGATGGTAGTGTGGCGGCCGGGGTGTGGGATGCCGGGGTCCTCTGCAACAGATTGGGTTAACATCGAGGTAACAACTGATTTACCATCCGATTAGATCCGATGCAAATTATCGAGGGTGTTAAGTGCACAAGGCTATTTTATTTATTTTAGCCCATACGGCTTTTACATAGACATTTTTAAATGATTACACAGTAGGTAGCTATTCATTACCGCCAGAGATGGCATCCAGACACTGTTCCCTAAAATGCACTAGATTTGTGTTGAAAACATCAATATTGTTAGGATACTTGTTAGCCAGTGCGTGCATTCGTCGTAAAGGTGAGTTTGCACTGTAATTGGTCGATGATTGGCTACAGTAAAATAGTGCATTACTACGGGTAACTCGACCAGGCACTCGTATACTAATTAAATTTGTTAGTTGACAACAGTCAAACATAGATTTTAATACATTTTCTCCTGAGGACGAAATATGGAGACTACACTTGACTGTTGTGCGGAAGTGCGGAAGTATGGAAGCAGAGTGCTGGGGTTACCTATGGCGCGGACCAGGAGGTGCGTGAGGACGGAGAGCAGCTCCTCCTCGGCGTCGGCGCAGCAGTCCGGCAGCAGCGCCATCTGCAGGGTGTTCAGCGTCGGCAGCGACTCCATATCTGCCGAGAGGAGGCAACAAGAGATGTAACACAGAGACACTTCAGACACAATCTGATAAGTAATAAGTAATAAGTGAGATATGATCAAAGGAAGTTTAAATGCAATGTGCTTAGATCGAGAGAAAGACACCTGGCATGACCAAGTACGACAAGTTACTTGAAAGTGGACATGTGAAAAGTCG
This sequence comes from Micrasema minimum, assembly GCA_022494985.1. NCBI lineage: Eukaryota > Metazoa > Arthropoda > Insecta > Trichoptera > Brachycentridae > Micrasema > Micrasema minimum. Next base: position 63,887 of record JAGVSP010001441.1, read on the forward strand.
GAATAATCGGCGTTATGTGCATGAGAAGATTGTATGAATGTAGAGGAAGCAAAGGAAGTCTGTCAGGACAGAGTGGTATGGCGTTCTATCCTCTCTGCCTACCCCTACGACGAAATGGCGTGATGTTTAGTTAGTTAGTTACATTGGCGAGTTTATTGCCTTATTGAGGTACATCCTCTACGAAATTACACAACACCCACCCTTTCCCTAGACTGTTTTTAAAGACTAAGAGAAAATTTTTCAGTCCAGCACAACTCTACCGATTTTTTCAACAAGCTAAACCGCGATTTTTAAGATTGTCAGGTGTGCGATAAAAATTCGGATTGATTTACGTTATGAACGCAAACAAATGCTTTCATTGCCCCTACCACTGTCTCGGCTTATGAATTAATTTGTCATTGTTTCCATCACCCAACCAACCAGAGTCGGCCCAAATTAAATGATGGGACAGAATGCATGTATGCATCTTACACTATCTGGCAGACACTATTGCATACGTCCCCTGCCGTACCCTATCACAATAATTATCCAAAGACCATCCTATCCATACACAAAGGACACAATACAATTGAGTTGAGGGATGTATGATTTGTACCGACAAACAGCCTGGGATGGGCCGCCCCAGCTGGCGCACACCCCCGGGGACTACCCCACTAAGCAATCTATTAGTTCTATTAGGTACAAGTGGTACACAAGAATATACAGGTAGAATAGACTCACCGAAGCCAAGCGCCGCGCCGAACGTGTTAATGAATTCAAACACCATGAGCAGGTCGGCCATAGCTTCCCCGGGCAGCTTCAGGCCGGGGATGCGGTTGTACGTGGGGAGGGGCTTTTGGTCCGATAGGGTCGAGTCTTCTTGCGGTTTCCTGGAAAAACAAACGCTTTATGTAATATTAAATCTCAACAAAGCAAACGTAATGACTGCATACGTTTATTAATTTTATTTATTTAAAACTTCATGTACAATTACGTAGCAAGTGTACAAGGGCGGGCTTATTGCTTAGGTCTAGTCAAAGAAGAATCCGAGTGCTAGAAATTCCACATTGTAAATCAAGACTTGCTCAGAGACATTTTATTGCCCCCATTTTAATTTTAAATTTTTTTTAACTTACAATGAAATGGCATTGTCAAATTTTCCAAATTTTTCATCTTTTAAAAAATTAACACAAAGTTGGATACATAGTGTAAAGGTAGAATCATTCTTACTATAAAGACCATAACGATAACATAATCTACGTCATTTTTTATTTGATATATTATATTTATTTTTCTTCTGGGATAAAGATATTGATATCTTGTATTTTTTAAATGTATCTTTTTCTCTTGTGCCGCATGCATACTGCTTGAAAGAGTGTGAACACATTAATTGACTTTCACAGTATACCCACAAACAGGCTATGCCTTGGTGGGATTTTTGTTTACTTTTTCTAATGTATATGTGTTTTTATTTTATTTCTTTGTAACCAAAAATTTTTCTTCTGGAAATAAATTTTTAAAAATAAAAACAAATAAGGAGGGTGGGGAATACATCCTGTGGTAAGTCGTTCCATAGTCTTGCAGCCTGGACAGTGAAAAGTGTGATGCCTAGGAATACAGAGTGTTTGGAATACATGTGCTGGCGCCGCTGTACGGCGCATTACCTGAGTTCCTTGAGCAGCTCGAGCTCGCGCTTGCGCTGCTCCAGCTTGCGCTCGCGCAGGGACAGCTTGTCCAGCATGAGGCGGTGCTTGCGTCGTTCCCGCTCCTCGTAGCGCCGCCGCCCGTCCAGCTGCTTCACCAGCGACATGTGCTGGCGCCGCCTCTCGCGCTCCTGCACAAACAAACACTATAATTAACTAATGTCTTCGGTTCGGTTAATCACCTAAATTGAACCTAAATTGAACCTCGATAATAATCTAACCAAGAATCCTTGTACAACTTGTTGTTATCTAATTCCAAGCGTTTATTTAACTTATGACAGATGGGCGCCTATAAAGTTCCGTAATTATTGACAGGCAACCATATACAAAAAATGCAATACTTCATGTTTTTTTCTTTACGATAGTGAAGCACACGTTCTTTAGCTCCGATATTTATCGATATCGATGTTTATTGAGCCTACTTATGCAACGAGGATTATTCAAGTTGATTTTTTCCACAAAAAAATTTAAAATGTGATTTAAATTAAAACCTATTATTTTTTTTTTTTCTTTGTTTGTCGCGACACAAAATTTCTCAATTTACATTACGACAATAAAATAGTACTTCGCATATTTGGGTTTTCTGTAGCTCCTGCACCCGATGACAAACTCCAATTAAGGAGTTTATCGGGACTGTATTTAAAGTTTCTTTTGTAAAGAAATTATGTATTTTTTAAAATATTTTTTATTAATAAAGACTGTTAAAAAAAAAAGTTGTACGACAGCGCTTTCGTAATATAAACTCTGCTTTAAACGTCTGGTTAATTTTAAAAACTACAAAATGTTGAGCAAAAATAAATTATAAATGTGTTAAATTGATTAAAACTTCTTCATCGAGAAATCGATTCGGTAACGCATTAGGACATCCCTAATCAATACATAATCGAGCTGTCAAAAGCAAAATAAACGCTTGGAATTGGTATAATTTATATTATCTTTGGATTTGTTTATGGACCAGTATTTCATGAGAGGACTTCACACAATACAGGAATTGATTCCTCATACCTAAAATTACTTCTAAAGCTAATTTCTGGATGAGATTCGAATAATTATTTCTACACTGACCATATGTGTAAAATCCATTGGCAAGAATTCCGGAGAATTTCTTTGCAGATGTTATTATTTCTAATAGGGAAATATCCGTATTACGAAAACTGATAAAAATATGTAAAATTGATTTAGAAATGTTAATATTGAAATCGATTTGGATTCATAATTATCAAAACAAAATTGTTGAAAAATACCCGTTCACGAAAACGCAACACTATCTGTCGTGGCCCCCATGACGTCATAATTCGGTCTCGCTTCTATGCTTCACACTTTTAGTTTCATAGTAAACGTCAAGGGCTACATGAAAATTTTTTTTGAAAACTTAAAAAAAAAAAATCTTTTACAGGAAAGTATTTTTATATTTTATATATATTTATATATCAATTTTAATATTTTAAAAATAAATAAAGCCTGATTTTTAAATTGCAGCTTGGAAGACTGTGCAGAAGTTACTGTGAACGATTAAGATATTTTAACGCTTTGCAGGTGTGAATACTTATTTTTATATTCACTTTTATATTCTATTAGGTAAGTATTGCAAAATAAATAATTCTAACTTGTAATTTATTTTAAAGCACCAATTTGTATAAAATCTAACTAACAATACAGCATGCAATGAAATTAGATAGAAACAATTAGAAAACATTAGTAAGAAGATAAACACCACCAAAACAGTGCATTTCCTAACTTAATCAACAAATACATTTTTATATTACACAGTAATAGATTTTTTCCTAAGGCAAAATGCAAAAAATAAAAGAAACCATTTTGTACATTTAATTAAATTAAGAATTCATTTTAAATTTAACCCATTCACGGCTATGGCCCATTTAAGTGGCCACTGCATTAGGCGAGCGGCCACTTAAGTGGTCGCTAGCTTTGCGTGTCGATAAAGCAGTAAACATGAAGTCTTTATACATATCGATAAGTGAATATGATAAAAAAAAGTGTTGTCTAATGACATCTCTCGGCAAACGATCGAAACATTATGCACAATTATGTACACCTTGAGGATGGATAGACTGATATCCGAAACTGTCTAAGTACACCTGAGGATGGATAGACTGATATCTACATTTATTAAAAACACTTTGTAATTATTCACCACACACTAGTTTATTAGATCATTTTTACACTACTAGTTTCAGATATCAGTCTATCTAAGTACACCTGTTGCTCGATCACAGATCACTATCGACTCGGTAATAAGCGACGTGATAACGATTTCTTACCTATGGATGTTTAACGTTTTCGCGATCACAATGGAACACGCGTTAATAGTTATCAATCAGGATTATTAAACGAGCGCTTCTAGTCGCGAGCCATTTCCCGAGATATATCTTATTCGCACATATCTTCATTCAATCTTTCTCGAGTGCCGTATTGCATTTAGCCGGTTTTCGGCAAGCCAAATATTGAGAAAAGCAGTCGACATATAATAAACAATCCGACAAGCGCGTTGATTTGACATTTGACGTTCGGCCGCGATATCGCGTGCCGAGCATCTCCGAACGTTGCTTCGGCAATGCTCGGCTCAGCGAACGTGGTATGGAACGTATGTTCATTGTGATCGGTCAAATCGTTAGCGTTAGCACGTGGTTAGCACGTTTTTAACTACGTCGATAGTTATCTGTGATTGAGCTCCTGAGGATAGATAGACTGACATCCGAAACTGTAAAAATGATATAATAAACTCGTGTGTGGTGAATAATTACTAAGTGTTTCGTTTTTTAATAAATGTAGATATTTCGATGATCGTTGCTCTGAAATTGTTAATAGTCATAATAAAAGCAATAGTTTTTACAAAGCTTATCAAACATTAAATCATATCAGAAATATTATTGGACGGCGTGCATTTAGTATTGGCTAGTGCCTGCCTTATCGTGCTTGCATTCAATTAAAATTACAATTTTAATAACAACTGATTAATGGGAATAAATAAATCATTATTGAATCCATCAAATATATACCAAATTCTACTGTTTTAAATATACGAAATAATGGTAGCTCATGGACCGACAGTTTTAACTGAATCAGTTTGGTGTGAACTGATGATTATCACCGGATTAATTTATTAGAAATCTTTTGAGATTTGTACTAAGACAACATTTGAAATTGTAAATATACCATCCGCACTGCGATCACCAACGCATCTATATTAAGATTATCGCATTAATGATGCGTATATGAACGCAATCGGTGAATTATCAAAGAGATTTTAATGATTGGCGACATATACACGTCACGATTGCAATATAAATGGTGTAACAAAACTCGTAGTACAACTTGAAAACTGGTGAATCTACATCATATTTGGAGTCGAATGTGTAAGATGATTTTTTAATCTAAGCCTAAAAAAAAAAATTTTTTCTTCGCCTTTCAAAGTTTTCATAAGTAAAATTTAACAAATTCTTGTTCTAAAGAGATATTTAGTTAATAATAAGTTGTAATAAATTTTCGAAAAAAAATTTCAACTTCATACTCAATTTTCTCGAAAACTATGAGTCAAATCAAAAAAATTTATTCTACAAAATCGACTCCAAATATGATGTAGATTCACCGGTTTGCTGCTTGTACATCGAGTTTTGTTACACCCTGTATATCTACGTATAGATAGGTTGGTGATCACAGTTTGGTGTGCCTTTTGCCTACTTGCAGCGTGATCACCAACGTATCTACATCAATAAATATGATCGCCTCACAGCCGCGTTACAAACAGATGTAGATATGTTGGTGATGATTACAGACACTACAAACAAAACCAACTGCAAGCGTAAGAGAGAAAGGAAATTGCACAAGCGGGCTTTTGCTTTGGGGGCGATTAGACGTGCAAGTGTTGTGAGGGTGGCATGCGGAGTGCGTGCGTGACGCGGGCACGTACCAGCTCCACCGCGTACACCATCTCCCTCTGCCTGCCCGCCTCGACCATGTACAGCTGGACACGGACAAAACATGAGCACATCGCCGCCGTGGCACGTCGCTTACGTCACAACACCGCGCGTCTCGAAAAAATCGTGTATTTTCATGTCAAACTTAGCACTGAAACTACAGGTGCAATATAGCACATTATAAGAATTAAAAAAAATAAAAAAAATAAAAAATAAAAAAAAAATTAAATTTATTTTCATTAAATTTTTTTTTTTTTTTTTGTAAACCAAAATTTCTATAAATGTGTTAAAATAAAGCAAAGAATCACAAAGCCATCAGTGCAATACGTTTGTAAATCTGATGATTAATAAGCGATATAAAATCATTTAAAGTTTGATTTTTGTAAAGATTTTGTATGAAAAGCAATTGGTGACGTCACCGATCGCATGTGGAATAAAAACTATAAATGCTTGTATCTCGCTTATTAGTTATCCGATTTACGAACGGATTACACTGACTGTTTTGTGATTCTTTGGTTTATTATTCTGCATTCACAGAAAATTGGTCTACAGGTGAAAAATTGTGTTACCAGATATTGCTAGAATTTTTTATTTAAATCAAGTAAAATTGCAAAATCATCGACGCAAGTCAATTGGTTGATTAATTGGCGAAATATAATAATTCTCCACACTTTGGTGACGGTGTGAATCTTTTTCATTTTGCAAATAATCATTTTTACAGTAAGACAGAAAATACACGATTTTTGAGATACGCGCGTAATGTAAAATCGTTTATAACGTAAGCGACACGATAAGACACAAACCAAAACGCGCGTCAAAAACATTCGCGTTAGAAGTTAGAACGAGCCGCCAACGTTCACTCTCTTATGTTATCTAATTAAATGTTGACAAAAATTTCAAATATTCTTTTCAGCATGGACAAACTTAAGACATATAAGTACACCTGTAGGCTTAAATTTTTCTTAAATAGTGGTAATTTTGTTAAAGTCAATGCAAAAAACAATAGATGCAAGATGGCATATTTCTCAAATTACGCAGAAAAAATTTTTCTTTACTTTGCCTACACAACTTTTTTTTTTTTTTTTTTTTTTTTTTGTATTTTTTTTTAATAAATATTTTTTTTTTTGTTGCTTTTTTTGTTTTTTTCTTTTTTTTTTTTTGTTTAAAAAAAAATCTTTTTTGTTTTTTTTTTATTGCCAAAAATTGTTTCTCATAATATATTAATAATGTAAATGTTCTAAAATGTACAATACTGCACTGAAAACGCCCTGACTCGACACGGATTATCAAGTGAGTCGAGGCCAGATCATTGTCATACTGAGTAAGTCGCCATCTTTTTGTCCAATTAACTCGAAAGTTTCAGAAAGTTTCATCGGAAACCCCAGGAGCTGGCCAGCGAAACATGGTGTAACTAAACTCCAAATACAACCCGAAAACTGGTGAATCTACCTCATATTTGGAGTCGAATGTGTAATAATACGACTTTTAAATCCAGGTTGAAAAGCATGAATTCTTATTAAAATGCATTTTCTATATGAATAGTATTAATTTGACTAAATAAATGATATTTGATAGCAATTTCCAATAATTTATCGAAAAAAAAATCAACTTGAAAACTATGTCAAATAAAAAAAGTATATTCTTCAAAATCGACTCCAAATGAGACGTAGATTCACTAGTTTTCCGCTTGTACATCGAGTTTTGTTACAACATAGAGAAGTGCCAAAACCCATAACTCTGGTGAGTGATATTAATTTAATACAGTTGTTGAAATCGCAAATTCTGGATTTTGGGCGTACGGTAGATCGGTCAGATGTCCAAATTTTAATCCGTCGTTATTTACACGCGAGAGATTCGCATCAGGGTTCTACGCCACCACTGTTTGGATGTGTTTTGACCTTAATTAATATATTATTTTTCTTAATGGAACTACATGTTGAAAAGAATATTTCTCCCTAGCGCTATAAAATAAATATTTTTTAAAAACATTCATAGGAAAAAAAATGCTACGTCTAACACAAAACAAACTCTGCCAATTAGTTTGTGAAGATGAATAAAAGAGAGGGTTTAGAATTGAAGGCAGGGGGGGGGGGGTTGGGAACACACACCAGCTAAGATAGATTTTACGAAATTGGTGCTTTGAGAATTAAAAAAGATAAAATTAAATTAGATAAGTACCTGCTCTTTCAGCATCACGGCTTGCTGTCGCTTTAGTTCTCTTTCCTAAAGAAAAATAAGTTTAATCAGTTAAAATAAAAACAAGCAAATAACTAACTAACTAGGGGGTAGGCAGAGAGGATAGAACGCCATACCACTCTGACCTGACAGACTTCCTTTGCTTCCTCTACATTCATACATCTTCTCATGCACATACGCCGATTATTCTGACTTTTCACATGTCCACTTTCAAGTACTTGTCGTACTTGATCATGCCATGTCTTTCTCGGCCTTCCGCGACTTCTACATCCAGACACACTTGCATTTAAACTTCTTTTAGCCGTTCTTTCATCACTCATTCGCTCCACACGACCAGACCATCGTAAAAGCCCATTCTTAATTTTGCCGATAAAATGCTTATCTCAGCCTTGCACTCTGCTCTAATTTGGACATTTGTACACCTATCATACATAGTCTTACCACACAGAGAGATGACATTTCGTCAGCATTCAGTCTACTTTCATCCTTCTTTTTCCAACACCACGCTTCACTACCATACATAAGGGTTGGTACCAGAACTCCGTTGTGTACTGCCAATTTTGCTTCTTTCGATAAGTTCTTATTTGCCACTATCGATTTCAAGGCACCATTAACTCTGTTTCCGGCACTAACCCTTCTCTCAATGTCCTTATTCCACATTTCCGTCTCTTGTAAAGAAGCAATTATTATTAAACAAAACGATGTTATGTGTTAATATTGGTTTATTCTATAGAAATAGAATTTACCTACACTACCTGGTTTCGGGAGTAAAGTTCTCCCATCGACTGGTGAAAAGACACTAAATTAGAATACAGATGTATGAAAGGTTTGATTATTAATTAAGTTATTATTAAAATTCTGATTTTTATGTATTTCAGTTATTTCAAGATATTGAAAATTGCTGAATGAGGACCAGTGTCTATAATTCGAATACCAGGTAGGGTGGAGTCGAAAGGAGGGTGTCTTTAGAAGTACAAAAATGACTATTTGATTTATTGCGATTTGCTTGTTTAAGCATATTGTCTATCATGGTAGTTTCATATTAAATTAGAATAGAAATGTTGAATACCTGTTGTTTTCTAGATTGATCTTCCTGTCTCTGTTTCTCCAAGTCTTCTTGTCTCTTTCTTCTCGCCTGCGTTTCATCTTTTTTTTGGAATTAAAAAATGCCGAATCTGCGGGCGGAATATGAAACAAAAAGAGATATTTACTAAATTATACTAAAAATGTATTTTAAATTACGGTTTTCATTAAATGGATTGTGAAGATATCGACCGTTCGAGAAATAAATGTAATAAGAGCCGAAATTCTAACAAATTTTACCATTTAAGATATTTGTTTATTTAATTTTTTCTTTCTAGAGCAAAAGTGACCTTTAAGATATTTGTTGCTATTTAAGCCATTCTTGGCCCAAAACGATTTTTTGGCTCTTACTGCATTTCTTGCTCGAAGGGTCGACATGTCACTCATTTGTTAAAAATAATAATGAATTCAAATGTTCATGTCTTAAAATACCGATTTAAAAAAGTTAATTTTTTTGGCATTTAAAATTTTGAATAATCGTGAAGTTGTGTCGCTTTCATTACATTCATATTTCTATACCAGTAGCAAAAATATATTAATCTTGCATTGAAATTTAAAATTTAATTACTTGTTAACTGTAAAAATTGTGTAAAATTTCATAAAAATATATATAAAATTCAGCTTAGTTAATATTCAATAGGTTAATAGGAATTTACGCTGCGGAATAAATATTTTACTTTGTAAAATCTAAAACAAGTTTGTCATGAAACACATTGAATTCATTATCAATAAGATGACTTAGATTTTTTTAAAATAATATGAAGAATAATGATAAAAAAAATAACAGTAGGTATATTACTTTACATATTGATATAGAAGCTAAAAAATAATATGAGATTAATCTTGATTGGACCGGAGTAACATTGTCTATTTTGTACATTAACCCGCTAACCAAATATGGTGAAATATTATGTCATTCCAAAAAAGCAACTGTAGATATTTAAGTGTTTACTACGGGCGAGACGATATATTTCGTCACTATGGGCGTGACGACATATTTTGACACTATGGGCGTGACGACATATTTCGTCATCATGTATTATTACTATGGCATGACGGCATCCTATATAAATAATTTACTCGCTGTATATACACACTTTTTAACACAATCATAATTAAAATTCCCGGAGTCAAATAAATACCGATATTTTCAAGTAAAATTTGCAATAAATTGAAACTAAGAAATGTAACCCTTTGATATAAGAGTGGTGCATGAATTTCAAGATGTATGAATGTGGGAAGCAAGAAGCAATGCCAGGACATTTGAATGTTTTCACAACGTCCTGTACACTATTTGAGTATTTAAAGTTAATTTAATAATAGAAACAAATATTTGAGTAAAGGGTGAACAAAGGTCCACAAAGATTATCCATAACCGAATAATAATTATTTCTAAAAATAACACCATTTCCTTCGTATTGCATAGATTAAATATTGAACACAGCACACTAGTTCCGCCATAACTTGTAAAAAATCACAATTGAACAGGTTCCTATATAAGAATCATTATTGAATAAGTTCATTACACATGCTGCCTGACCTTGTATCAGTGGCTATTATTATTTCTTTGTACTTCAGCACTAATACAAAATTACCCGTACGATTGATATATTTATTCCTTGAAAAGATCCATTTACCAGCAAGATAAACAACAGTTTAATATATAAAATAAATAGTATACCATACAAAGTTATTTTATGCGACGAAAATTTATTATTAAGTTTTTCAGTAATTGCATAGGCGTAACAAAATTAATTGAAAATTTACGAGAAGAAATACTCTCTTCCAAGCGTTTATTTTACTTTTGACACATGGGCGCCTATAAAGTTCCGTAATTATTGACAGGCAACCATAGACCGAAAAATGCAATACTTCATGTTTTTTTTCTTTACGATAGTGAAGCGCACATGTTCTTTAGCTCCGATATTTATCGATATCGATGTTTATTGAGCCTACTTATGCAACGAGGATTATTCAAGTTGATTTTTTCCATGAAAAAATATAAAATGTGATTTAAATTAAAACCTATTTGTTTTTTTTTCTTTGTTTGTCGCGACACAGAATTTCTCAATTTACATTACGACAATAAAATAGTCCTATGCATATTTGGGTTTTCTGTAGCTCCTGCACCGATGACAAACTCCAATTAAGGAGTTTATCGGGACTGTATTTAAAGTTTCTTTTGTAAAGAAATTATGTATTTTTTGTAATATTTTTTATTGAATAAAGACTGTTAAAAAAAAAAAGTTTTACGACAGCGCTTTCGTAATATAAACTCTGCTTTAAACGTCTGGGTATGTTTATAAACTACAAAATGTTGAGCAAAAATAAAATATAAATGTGTTAAAAATTGATTAAAACTTCTTCATAAATAAAGTCGATTTTCGATTCGGTAACGCATTAGGACATCCCTAATCGATACATAATCGAGCTGTCAAAAGTAAAAATAAACGCTTGGAATTGGTATATCAAAGGGGCCGACAAATTGATTCTGGAAATATCTGTAAAAATACTCTACTTGGGCCTCTTTTGAACGGCCCAAAACCACCGAAGTGGGGCCCAGTGTAACATCTGATTACACTGGAAACCAGTGTGTCCACATCATATGTAAGTTGAAATCGAATGATGCTTTTTAGACCATACATGGCGTAAATAATTATACATCGGGATGAATTTTCAAATTGTTCTTTTATATTACACCTAGTCAAATTTAGCAACAACCCTCTTTAATTATTTGAGGTAACTACTAATATTAATAAACAGTGAACATTGTAAGAGGGTGGTGGATTCGTTAACTTTATAAGTTACTGAGAAATAATACAATGAAGAAGACAATGATTTACAATACTTGCCTAACGTATTAACAAACAAGCAACAAACGTTTAATTTTTATTATTCTATAATACGTGTAATCAAATTGAAATATGTAAAATATCATAATTCATCATAAATATAGCATCTTGATTACTTAAAAAATAAAAAAATTATTTTTACTTTCAATCTGCAGTGTATTTTTTTTAAACTTAGATAAATTAGATTTGTAAATTCACCAGTTTTTTCTTTGTCTTATGAGTTTTTGTGGCTCTTGTTGACAATAAAACTAAAATTTATATAAACTAATATTGAACAATTGATGTTGCTTTTATATATTTTTAAACACTGTCAATAATGCCTCGTATTATAGTAGTTAGAACGTTGTTAGCCCATAAGGGAGAGTAGTAGTAGTAAGATGATCTGTCCTACGCTTCATAAATATTAATATTAAAACCTCATTTAAATAAAGATTTTCATTTAACCGCCTTTACGGGATATCGAACCCGCCGATAATCATGGTAATTATTATACAGCGCAAGATTGCTTACCACTATGCTACGAGGCGGACAGTCGTTTGGATTATGTTATTATTTGTACACCTTTTTTCCAAGCTTGTAACAATATTTTTTTGATGAATTCAAATTCAACGGACAAACACTTAACTATTTGTGGTATCTGTTTATTAAATGTCGTAAGAAAATTTATTTTTAACATTTATTTTATTGATTTATTCTATTGTTTTAACGCCCATACGGCTTTTACATTTTTTAATGATTACACAGTAGGTAGCTATTCATTACCGCCAGAGATGGCATCCAGACACTGTTCCCTAAAATGCACTAGATTTGTGTTGAAAACATCAATATTGTTAGCATACTTGTTTGCCAGTGCGTGCATTCGTCGTATAGATGAGTTTGCACTGTAATTTGTCGATGATTGCCACGGTAAAACTCGACCAGGCACTCGTATACTAATTAAATTTGTTAGTTGACAACAGTTAAACATAGATTTTAATACTTTGAACAGAAAGAGCAAATCATTTAATATTCTTCTATTTTCTAATGTTTGTATATTTAAAAAAGTTATAATTTTTTGTTTACAATGGGAATATTTAATTTAAAGTTATTAAAGCGCAAAAATTTATGTTGGACTCTTTCAATGTTCTTTACGTGAACCCTGTAATAAGGAGACCAAATGACCGAGTTATATTCAAGCTGACTTCTTGATTGATTGACTAATGAACAGAATTTTGTTTTGCATTGCATTCACTGAAAAAAACGAGCGACAACCCAATTTTTAAGCTCAGATTTTTCAACTCATCAATATCGCGTTTGTAAATAAAACAAATAGATGACCGGGTATTATTTTCCGTGAATTAGTGATCAAAAGCAGTCATCTCTCACATACGTGCGCCTCGCTCTAACAGGGTATTAATCAGTGCAAGAGATCATAGGGGAGACAGGGACAGGTAGAGAGAGCCAGACACCTCCGTTACGCGGTGTTATATATGAATTATTGTACATGTGGCATACGCATTCCCGGGTTAGACAAATCCCCATTAGTGCTATGTATTAGGATGCAGCGGTTAGTCGCATTATCTTGCCCACTGGTTGGTAACATACCGGCGTCACGGCGGGCGGCGCTTTCGACTCGCATTCGTCGGTTTCGTCGTCGTTGTCGACGAGATCTATGACGACGATCGGCTCGCCGGCGCCCTTGGACGCGAAATTCGGCATCAGCATCAGATTGCTCGACATATAGTCGTTTTTGGCGTTTAGATATTTTTCCTCCAGCTCTCTTAGATCGTCGAGTTTGCTCGTCTTTGCCGTGTCGTCCGCCCAGTCGCACCGCCCCGAGACGAACTCCCCCATGCGGGAGTACGAGTCCAAAATATCCGTCAGTTCTTGTTTCCTGGTGGGTTTGATGACGGACACGGCGTTGGCTTTGTGTTCCTGTTTGACGGGGATCAGTCTGAAGTCTTTCTTGGCGTCCAGTTTGGACCTGTTGAAGTTGTGGGCGGCGGACTCGGCGAAGGACTTGATCTTGTCGAGGGCGTCGTAGGGCGCGGGGTCGGGCTGCACGGGCGTGAGGGTGAGGCTCATGGAGGGCATGGCGAGGGAGACGGGCTTGCCCGAGGACGAGGAGGCGATGGCCCGGATGTTCTTCCAGAAGCCGATGGTGGTTTGGTCGTTGGCGCTGAGTATTTTCAGACTTTGATCCGCCCGCTTAACGCGCGCCTGCCCGCCAATGGAATGACACAACATGAGAAAGGGGAATATAAAGATTGTTCTGTTAGTCATGTACCTGCCGCAAGAATCTTCTACATATTATTTCCATAATAAAATAGGTATTAGTGAATAAAGACAATCAAAGCAAATCCTCAAATATGTTTCGATACTTTTATACTCAACAGGCCAGGAGACCCAATAACAACTTCAGAAACACTCGGAATCTCTGTGTTATGAATATATTCGACAGTCCCAACGTATACTGTCGAATCTGAAAAAATGCGATTTTCATTGTATTGTATTTAACTGTCCAATTCACATAATATTAAAGGTTTAAAAAATTTAAAAAAATTCCCCTTAAATTTTGGGGTTTTTTGAATCGAGAACAATATTTTTTTTTTTTGATCACCTGAAAATATTTTGTAAATAGGACAGTTTAAAATAACAAAACGAAAATCAGTAAGACAGTATACGTCGGGACCGTCGATATGGTTTTAGCCATTATGCTATGGAGTTTGCCAATTTCACATGTAAAGAGTACCTATGTTTAATGATATTAAACTGAATAAATAAATAAACAATTTAGTAGTAGAGATAAAAGAATTCCGTTGAATTTTTTAATATTGACACAATTTTAAAATGAAATAAATAGCATATCAAAGTTTACATGACAATTCGCTATATAGTTTTAATTTAAAGTAAGCGTATTTGGTATTGAAACACAATTGAGGATATTAAATTTTCATGCACGGTTCTTTCAAAGCCAAAATCCCTACAGAACTAATCTATCTAAGACAGTCGTTTGTTTAAACACATGAAACAATAATACCTAATAGCAATTAACTAGTTTCTAACTAATGAAGGCTCTAGACAAGCAACACACATACTAGTAACACACAAATCACATTAAAAATAATTAGAAATTAAAGGAGGTTGGTGGAAACAGCTGCAATATTACATTTATTTGGTTTTTGTATTTTATTAACGTGGGATATTATTTTAAGAGGTGTAGGTAGTAGGGTGGCCAAAAATGTTGAATTTACCCTACACCTCAGGGCGCCCGCTAAGTTTTTTACTTTAGTTGATAGTAGTTAAGTGCTAAAATTCCAATGACCTAGGTGGAATAAAAGGCTATGCTCAACGTCTCAAAGGTTTTTAAATTTTTGTAATTTACCCATATAAAAAAAAATTAAAAAATTTTTGAGAAAGAAATGCCAAGAAAAATGTGTTAAAGAGTTGAAAAAATTAGAACTATCAATGGTTGTTTGTGAGGAGTGCTTTTATTCAAGTGATTATTTTGGACTTTTTGTGAAAATATGGCTTTGTCATCTACTATTACACGTCAAGCGGACTCTATATTCTTGATAGGTGTCAAAGAATTAGAACCAATATCTATCTAGATTTATTCAGCTACCATTCATCATCAATATTATACTATGAAATAAACTAATTTACTACTTCCCAGGTAGTTGTACTTAATTTAGGACAACCCTCAAAATGCCAGATTTTTTCTTAATATTACATACCTTTGAGCACTGTCTTCCAATTAGAATATTAGCTTCAAACTTTACCTGAATACTTGTTTTACCACTGATAAAAAAATTAGTGGGTGCCCAGACATGTAAACTAGTTTTGAAATGTTTAATATATAATATGGGCCACACTAGTAGGTAGGGGTTGTATTGTCCCCGATACAACAGCTTTACCTACGCACCATTCTACCCTCACATACCTAGAGCAGCCATCATTCTTCTACTAGCTTCCTAACACATTAAGATATTATTTATAATTATTATCAGCAATGTCCACCTTCCAAAGACAATGAGAATGAGGATCCGGAAGCCAGGGGAAAAAGCAGTTTCTCTGGTGACTGTGAAGTCTTACACGAGACGTGGTATTAGGTTTTATAAAAAGCCATTAAATTTCTCCCTTAAATGTTATAATTTAGCGACTCGGCTCTCTGCTATAAGCGGAGGCTGAGTAGCGCAAACTTATTATAACCTACACATTGTCTCCTGCGCTTAAATATTCAGATTTCCCAACACGTACACCACACTCATACCACAACACAACATACACATGACATAATATAATCACTTTATATACTATTGTTTGCTCACTTCATGTCAGTAGAAATTTGTCTTGTACATTGTGTTGTCCACGTAATTGGTGTTATGTTGTATAATATATTACCTTAAATTGATCTTAGTTCATTGTACCTAACATAACACTGTGAGCACAACATTCAAATATAAATAAGTAATTCAGTTAATACAGTTTCGACATTACTTTGTTTTGTAAAATATTTTTCTTAAGTAATAGCTATAGCGTCCACCCCATATATTTTATAATATTATGTAAGACTGCAGCTGTTTACCATACAAATATAAGATAAATAAAAATATTATATTACTCCGGTTAGACGCACATTTCTGTATACTAAAGATTAATATAAGAATACTTGGGACTTGGGAAAGTCGCATGCGACACTTCGGTATGGCGAGTGATTTTGTACCGTAGATAACTCGCCATTTCCAAGTGTCGCGTGCGACTTTTAGTCCAGCACGGGGTCCCTGCATTTTTTAAAGTTATAAACAACATTTGAAATATCTGAAAAGCGAAGAAATACATAAAAACAGAACTGAAATGAGGTCAAAGAATTGATTTTTATATAGATGTTAAAAAGCATACGGGAAAATTTTGAAAAAAAAATAATTTTAGGAGTTAGTTCGTAAAATAAAATAAATCGGTATATGTATTGATAGAACATTTAATTGCTACCTTTTGCAATCACTTATTCAATATGCAAGAAGGTATTTTTTTGAAATAAAATTTCAATAAATAAGATTTAATTATTGATGAAAATAAACAAATTTTAAAAAATGCAAAAAATGAGAAAAAACCATTTGTAGGCACATTAATAAGCCAAGTTTTAGATACAACTAGTTAATAAAATATGTTTTAAACAGATTCAAAATGCTATCTTTAATATTTTTTAAATTAACTCGCACGCTGCAAGTCCCCTTCAACTCGTTAACTAATATTTTTTTTTTAAATATTGATTAATTAAATAATAGTGTTGCTATTTCACTAAGCATTTTTTGTGATTTCGTATTTTTATGCGAGTTGGATCCTGAGATCCTTTACGCTGAACAAAAAATTACCTTATGGTGATAATCAATACTTATATTCGAGGACAGCTTACGATAAATTATAGCGCACAAGAAAACCCTAGTTTTAGGTATAAGTGTATGAAAAGAGATTCGCACTTCTGGAGATTTTAAATATTCAATATTTATTCTGTTAATTTTTTCCAGGGTTTATCATTACTACAGTTAAATCGTTTTAAAAGAAGCCATTATACAGGGTGTTACAGAACTCGATGTACAAGCGGAAAACTGGTGAATCTACGTCATATTTGGAGTCGATTGTGTAATATGACTTTTTGATTTGATCCTTTAAAAAAACAAAATTTTTGTAAAAAAGTGTACCCCACGAACGTTAACGGGGGTTAACTAAATGAAAAGGACGCCCCGCGCATACGCTCAGCCGAGAACACCGACCATTTAATTTAAAAAAAAACGGTTAAATTGCTAAGTTAAATGGCTTTAATTCTTATTAAAATGCGGTTTTTTGTTATGTTTTCTTTATGAATAGTATTAATTTGATTAAATAAATGATAGACAATTTGCAAAAAATTATCGGAAAAAAAAATCAACTTCTAACTCGATTTTCTCAAAAACTATGAGTCTAGTCAAAAAAAAAAATTCTTCAAAATCCACTCCAAATATTTATTTATTTATTTATTTGATTGTTTTTACGCCCATAGGGCTTTTACATAGACATTTTTAAATGATTACACAGTAGGTAGCTATTCATTACCACCAGAGATGGCATCCAGACACTGTTCCCTAAAATGCACTATACTTGTGTTGAAAACATCAATATTGTTAGCCAGTGCGTGCATTCGTCGTATAGGTGAGTTAGCACTGTAATTGGTCGATGATTGGCTACAGTAAAATAGTGCATTACTACGGGTAACTCGACCAGGCACTCGTATGACGTAGATTCACCAGTTTTCCGCCTGTACATCAAGTTCTGTTACACCCTGTATACCTACAAAATCACCAGATTTCCAGTTTTTTGTTCACCCTTAAAATTCACTTTTACTGCTTTTTGGCTGTTTATTAATTAGAAATCAATGATAAATAATTGTTCATGTTTTCGCAGTATTTCCCTTGAAGTGCAATTAATGCAACATACTCCATATAAATTGACTGATCTAGAAGTAATTTATTAAAATTGAGTTACAGGCTAATATTATGTTTACTCGTCTAGTATGAAATTACACCTTACTTTACAAACAATTAAAAGGCATTGTGTATTAATTTTAAAAACCTCCAATGTGAAAAAAGGGTGTGTGTGACGGGAACGAGAGTATAGTAAAGAGATTGAGAGAATAGAGATATAAGAGAGAGAGAGAGAGAGACAAGAGTGTTACCTCCATGAGCTGCAGCGTACGCGCTTCCTTGTCTCTCCTCGCTTGTTCCGCGCGCTCCGACCTCTCCTGCTCGCGGGCGAGGCGTGCCTGCACAGACGTCATGTTTTGAAACTATCATATCTATAAAAACGTCATGTTTAGAAACTATAATATCTATAAAAACGTCATGTTTAGAAACTACAATATCTATAAAAACGTCATGTTTAGAAACTATCATATCTATAATCACACCATGTTTGGAAACTATCATAAATCATGTTTGGAAACTATCATATCTATAAAAACGTCATGTTTAGAAACTATCATATCTATAATCACACCATGTTTGGAAACTATCATAAATCATGTTTGGAAACAATCATATCTATAAAAACGTCCTGTTTAGAAACTATATCTATAAAAACGTCATGTTTAGAAACTATCATATCTATAAAAACGTCATGTTCAGAAACTATCATAATATCTATAATCACACCATGTTTTAAAACTATCATACCTATAAACAAATCATGTTCGGAAACTATTCTTTCTTTATTTTTAGTGCTTTCACACAAACATCATTGAATAGATTACGCACAGAACATCATAGTCTAAGCATATCTATAAAAACGTCATGTTTTGAAACCATCATATCTATAAACACGTCATGTTTGGAGACTATCATATCTATAAACACGTCGTGTTTTAGAAACTATCGTGCCTATAAACTAGCATATTAGGTCAAATGTGAGACGTCTTGGTGTGTTCACACATACAAAAAGTCGAAGCAAGGTCTTGTCACAAAAAGCAAATAATCATAGTATAGCAAATCTACAGCAATCGGCAAGCAATTTCTAACTAATTAAATATTTTTTATTATCCTTTTTTACAAAAGAACTTTAACATACAGTCCGAATAAACTACTTAATTGGAGTTGTCTTCGGCGTGCATGGAGCTAACAGAAAACCTAATATGTTGGATCTTGTTATTGTGTATGTAACATGAGGGTATAATTCTGGAAAAACCAAATTACGGTTTTAATTTATATAAATTTTATGTTTTTTTCATGGAAAAAAGCACTGAATAATCTCTCGTCGCATAGTATGGCTCATAACATCGATATCGTTTATATTATCGGAGCTAATGTACATGTGCTTCACGTATCGTAAAGAAAATAAAATGAAGTATTGCATTTTTTCGTTTTTGGTTGCCTGTCAATAATTACATCTGTCAAAATGTAATATGACAAACGCTTTGGAAGAGATAAAATAAGGTCTGAGAACTCTGGATTGAAATCCCTAGGTTTGATTCTGTTTCTTGCTTCATGGCACACTTGTTATTTGCGACTATTTGAAAGCCGAACCAAAATTTTAATATTTGGGTAATTTATAATAACTCAAATGAGTTACTACATACAGAAAAATTAAAATTATGCTAAATACACTAGTAAAGAATTTCTTTTTTATTATCAAATTCCCACTCGTCTAAGACTCCAGCACTTAGCCAAAACACGGTAATGTGTGACGTAGATGTCTAGTGATGCGATGATGGCGTAGAACAAGATAACATTTTTCTATGAATCGCGATTCAAATTATATCCTTCTCCGAACAGAGTTAGCGGCATATTCGGTCGTCGGAGCACGGAAACAGTTAGATGGCGGAGTGCGGTATGCGGACTCACCGGCTCACGGCCCTTGGCCGCGTCCTTCCTGGCCTCGCGGACGCATGCTGCTGCGCGCCAGCTCGATGCGCTGCTCTACGGCACCTGCCGGCCGCGATCGCTCGCCTGTTGCCAGCGCGCGCCGCGCCTCTCAACCTGCCGGGAAAAACGCGCGTTAATGGTGCGTGCAAATGTTTGTAAACACCGATGTATTGATATACAATGGATCCTTTGTACATGTTTTAGCTTTTATGTGTTTACAAGTTTCACATGGGTAGCAGAAAAGTCGCATGGTTGATCGGTTTGGGGATGAGTTGATTACACCTATGAAGATATGGCGCAATGTTGAGTATTCTCTAGTCTTCTAAAAAAGGTAGATCTAAGATTGATTCCATTTTCATATTTAATTGCTATATGGCATGATAGAATGCACATCTTTACTGATCAAGTGACTTTCTGGATTCCAGTCCGTAGTTGAGAATAATGACGTGCTGTTCTAGTCACCAACAAAACTAACTATGGTTTTCATGCCCCATTGTCTGTTGTGTTCGTATTGTAAAACTCAAGCGGGATCTGGACTTGTTCTGGTGTAAGTCTATCAAGTTTAAACATTGCATTGAAGTAGACACGATCCTGGTCTTGAGTGTGTCCGCATTTATTGCACTGTCGTAGTGTACCCATTTAATGTTCTGTCATTTAATTTTTACTGCATGTTATCCCTGTTATGCTTAACTCAGTATTTTTAAAATGGATCTTTTCCGTAATTAAATAATATCAAATAAAATAAGTTAATTATTACACGACGTGACTTGCAGCCACTTTCACACAAATTGTATCTCGATTTTTTCCCTGAATTTAACGTTTCGTGCAATTGTTTTTTTCACAACATTTTAGATATCGACCAGATGAGTGTTTGTACTGTCTTAATTTTTATATATTACATTTGTTAATGGAGATAAATAAATTATTAAAAAAATAAGATGATACAAACACTCATCTGTAGCTCAAATCACAGAACTGACAATCGACGATGGTAATAAGCGACGAGATAACGATTTCTTACCATGGATGTTTACGGTTTTTTCGCGATCGACAATGGTTCAAATTTATCTGCGTTACAAGTTATACGACGGCTTATTAATTACCGCTTTAAAATATGGAAAATTACGCCAAAACTGTAAGTGTATAGTAAAGTAATTTAGTTTTATAGAGTTTTAATTGTTTGTGCACCATTTATCATAGCCATTTATTTGATTTAAATCAATAAAAACGAAACATTTGTCAAAGATGCCTTTCATCTATGGTGCTTGGCAACGCAAGCGTGATATTTGAACGTATGTTCATTGTGATCGGTCAAAATGCTTAGCACGTTTTTAAGCACGGTCAATAGTTATCTGCGATTGAGCTACAAGTCGATATCTAAAATGTGTGTAAAAATCATTGCTCTGAAAATCGAGGAATACGTTTGTATGGGAAGCGGCCGCAAGTCACGTAGTGGAGTATGCTCTTAATAATTTGATTTATTTTTTTTTTTTTTTTTTTTTTTTTTTTTTTTTTTTTTTTTTTTTGTTAATAATTTTTAATCAAAAAAAGTAATAACACGAAGCAGACAAGCTTTATGCAACGGGTTTACATCAGATTTTAAGTGAGAATTATGAATTAGTGTTGTAATACAGCGAGTGCTCCGAACGGGCGGACATCACCGGCGAACGAGGCGGACGGCTGACCTTTTGGCGACCTCCGTCTCCGACATGCCCTCCTGGCCGCCGACCTGCAGGAAGCGGCCGATGAGCGGGCGGGACGAGAAGCAGAAGTTCTCCTTCTGGAGCGGCGGGCTGGGGTTCTTTTCCAGGTACTGCCGACACAAGAAGAAATCCATTCATAAATAAACTCAACAAGATAAGAGGTCATTGGAAGAAGAGGGTGATTATTTAATTGAAACTACTCTATACTAACTATTATCGACATTTCCCCATGTTCGCTCGTCCTGACAGACTTCCTTTGCTTCCTCTACATTCATACATCTTCTCATGCACATTCTCGCCGATCTATTCCGATCTTTGTCACATGACCACTTCAAGTAACTTGATCGTACTTGGTCTCAAGCATGTCTTTCTCGGCCTTCCGCGGCTGTCGTCATCCAGGCACCACTTGCCATTTAAACTTCTTTTTAGCGCGTTACTTTCTCACTCATTCGACTCCACATGACCAACCAATCGTTAAAATGCCAATGGTTATGGCCTGTTTGGTAGGCAATCTTGTTACTTAATCGCAAATCACCCTCGGATAGTCGACCATATTTTCACGACAGTGGGTCATCTCATTTTCTTCCCGGTTAGGAATGCACTTTCTAACTTTTAATTTTTCTTTCTATACTTTTTTATGATCCAGTATACGAACATTACTATCATTTTCACTGTATGATTTACTTATTGTATTGTATTTAGAATGATTTGGATATTTTTTTTCTGTAATGTTCTAAATAAAACTGAAACTATATAATAAATTAAAAGCTCTTTCTTATTTTTGTCGAATACATGCTTATTCTCAGACTTGCACTCTGCTCTAATTTCGAAAATTTTGTTCCACCCTATCATTACATTCGTCCTCTTACCCACTTACATAGATCGATTTCAACTGCATTCAGTATTCTTTAATCCTTCTTTTTCCATACATCACGCCTTTCACTACCTACCAAGAGGAAGATTCATTCATATAAATAACTGCAAGGAGGACAATGAGGTCATTGGTTAAGAGCGTACGAAGAGAGGAGATTTAATTTGAAACTTATAAGATACTAACATATTTACTACGATTGCCCAATGCACCGATCTAACAGGGCCACAGAGCTGGAAGCTAAACTCTATCGTCCCAATTCCACTCAACCTCTAAGAAATACTTCCTTCCCAGTAGGGTTGGTTTCAGGCTGGAACAAGGTTGCCAGGGCTAGTTAAACACTCCACTACGGTCCAACCAGTTTAAGAAACGTTGCTAGATGGTTGGTTAGTTAATTTTTTAGAAAATAAGGTTTATTAAGTCAAGTTACTAGTATCCATAAATAAATCAAAACTAAAACCAGTATTTAAGTATGGAATTGTGGCAATTTTTTACTTAATCTGTACCATTATAGAAGCTTTCATGAGAAGAAATTGTTTTTTTTTTTAAATCCAAGAATCATGGTTATATTCCACATTAGACTCCAAATTTGATGTAGTATGCCAAGTTTTAAGTAAACATTAAATTTCATGGTCGGACCTCATGGAATCGAACCCGCGACCTCATGCTTGACAGCCTAAGGCGCTAACCACTACAATACGAAGAGAATAATTGATAATAACTTAAGGTAGAAATAATCCATAATTTTTAGTACAAAATTCGGTTGTTGCTGGAAGGGCAGACAAGAAGCAGTACAAAAGATTATAGGCGCACCAGCAAAAGCTGCCTGCCTATAATCATAATTGTAATAATTCATCATGACATCTTTACTGTAGAATTTACTATTTGTGGCCCGATATTGAAAGGTAAAGATATGTTATTTATTATTTATTATATCCCGATTAGTGGGGGAGATACTCACGCTGGCCAGGTCCTGCACGCTGCGCAGCTTGTACGAGGAGTGCGGCTTCGGGGTGATTAGTAGGATCACTGTCGCCTCGCTTTTACTCCCGTTCCTCGACAGGCCTTCATCAGGCGTCTCTCGTCTCCAAGCTGCGAAGGGTAAGACGCGGTCATGAACAAACAGTATTGATATTTTTTGTAAATATTTTGAGTTTAAATGTACAATCTTTTGCAGATTAATCAGGGTCGTGGTGATTAGTAGGGCGGGCCACACTTCGCTGCCTGAATGCAGAAGCTTAAGTGTAAAATTTTGTGAAATTAAGTATTTGGTTGAGTCAAGTACGAAGAAATTTTCAACTGAAATTATCTTATTTGAGTATAAAATTGGTATTCCTAAAGACCAAATTAATTATGATTATTTGCTGTATCTATTAAAATTAACCAAATTAAACAAAAGACGAATTGCCTCATGATATTATAACGTTTGTATAAAATCATCAAACCAATTTTTGACAGCCCTGAATTGCTAAAAAAAACTGATATCATTCTATGTACCGCCACGGCCTAGTAGAACATCTACCTTATTTTATTGTCCAATGCTCGGGACGGTAGCTCATTTAAACTACTGCCCATACTTAGAATCCAAAATACTAGTAATGAATATGCCACCAATATAGATTTCTATAAATATATCGCTAGAACCATGTAAATTGGCAATAACAAATTTACTCCTAGCAATAGAACGTCATTGTTTGGATTGAAAAAGATATTGTGTTTATCTATGTTATTGTTTATTTTCAAAATATTTAATGTTTTACATTTTTATAGGATTTTAGAAAAACCAAAATGTTTGTTGTAAGTGGTTTTTACAGATAACAGTTTTTTTTTATAACATTTATTTTATTTTTACTTTTTTATATAACATCTCATTTAACATTTTTCTATGTAAGGTAGTTTATAAAAAATTAACTTGTTAATTTGATTTGGATGTTTTTTTTGTTTTTTTATATACATATTTATGTAAAAGGTACCAATAGTACCGTAATATCGGAATAAATAAAATAAAATAAAAAATGTCCCATATACACGCTTGACAATTTATTCATTTTTCAGCCAGTTTTCTTAAGTGGGTAGGTACTCTTTAATTAATACTATGCAACAATAATGTTAGTTGTCGGAAGATGTTTAAGATGCTATGTTATTAAGGAAAAAATAATTATGATTAACACTTTCGACTGTTATCCAAAAATACATGTGTTTTTTTTTTCACTTAACGCGTGAGTTCGATTCCCGGTTGAGGCAGGCGATTTTGAAAATATCTGTGAATGCAGTTCTACTTTAATTTAAAAAATAAATAATGTCTTCTTTAAGTAAAATATTCTATTTTCAATATTTAATTATACTTTCCCTCTGTGTGGCATGGCCGTGGGACACCCTGTATATTAAAGGTTATTTTTTTTCTGTTCTGCGTGAAGACACATTTCTTAATTGAGATTATTACTTGGCTGTGTATACACACTTTCGAAATAGAGAACAGTTGATACTCCGGTTAACAGGTCAAAGAGAAGGGGACTCACCCATGGCGAGCGGCAGCCGCAGCACGGGCTCGGCGGCTAAGCGGCGTCGCTGCAGTCGCTGGCGTCCGAGTCTCGTCGGCGCCGAGTCGGACGGCGTCCGCCCTCCGAGTCCGAGGCGCTCAGCTCCGTGGGCGCCCCGAGCCCCGCCGCCATGTCGCCCATGGCCGCCTTCAGCTTCTCCTGCAGTTCCGGGTTCAGCTGGGGACAGACGAGACGAGAGGTTAGTTAGTGCGGGTAGATGAATCATTGAAGTATTATTAAAATATCAAAAAATTAAAAGGCACAGCAAATAAGGTAAAGAAAGTATTTTTTTATTTTTTGTAGATCTAACATTGTTCTTAACCGATTATTTATCAAAACATACCAATTCCAACTGTGAAAATACTGAATTTGGATATTATATCCAGTTACTGTCCCCTGGACGAGATACAGCAGCTGAATGCCAACACCGATCTGAGGGGCCACAAATGGAAGCTCTAAAACTTCTTTCCCAATAGGTTGGTTTCAGACTGGAACAAATTGCCAGGCCTAGTTGTCCACTCCACTACGGTCAACCAGTTCAAAACCCGTTTAGATGCTAAATTAATTAGTATACGAGTGCTTCTGGTCGATTACCTGGTAGTAAATTGCACTATTTTACTGTAGCCAATCTCAACCATTTTTTACAGTGCTAACTCACGATACGAAGGGATGCACGCACTGGCTAACAAGTATACTAACAATATTGATGTTTTCAACACAAATCTAGTGCATTTTAGGGAACAGTGTCTGGATGCCATCTCTGGCGGTAATGAATTACCTACTGTTGTAATCATTTTAAATGTCTATGTAAAAAGCCTATGGGGTAAAAACAATAAAAATAAATAAAGGCAGAAAGAAAGCAGTTACAAAAGATATGGCGCACCAGCAAAAGCTGCTGCATATTTTTATTTAATACCGAGTGAAGGAGACGCTTACCAGGTCAGCGGGCCTCCTGAAGGGTACTGGTCACGGGCGATGTCGGGGCGGATGCCGAGGGCGCGGGACTGCGCCAGCAGCGAGGCCACCGTGTTCTTCTTGGGCTTGGACACGCCGCGGCCCAGGTTCCGCGGCGGCTGCTCCTTCGCCGAGTGCCACGGGCCCACTGCAACCCAAAATATTTAGTAAAGGTGGCATTTCAATCAACCAATCCCTGTCACCTTGTATAATACATAAGCGACGACAGTGGGTAGGGCAATGAACGGGCATTTGCGTTCAACACGTTAGTGGCCCATATAACATTCCCCCCAAAAAAAAAATTTCAGGTAAAGTTTGAAGATTATATTCTAATTGGAAGACAGTGTATAGTAAGGTATGTGGTTATCATAAGAAAAAATATGTTAAAAATTGTCATTTCGAGGTGTTGTTCTTCCAATTTAAGTACAACTACCTGGGAAAGTAATATAGTAGATAGGTGAATTCCATGTAAAAGTGGACAAACCAGGAAAAAAATTATATTATTTTTTTTAAATAAAATTATCTTGTTATGTTTGTTGGGATATTGAAGTTGTTTATCAACTCAACTTTATGGACAATTCCTGCCCCCTGGTGAGAGAAAACTGCATTAGAAGAAGCAAGATGGCCAAATCATTGATCCCTTAGCTTCTGTGAACCTACTTTTGTTTTCAATATTTTAGTTGCGTCAGTTATGTTTATTTTTTGTGTATATAGGTAATTTAAAACAATAGAAATGAATAGTGAAATATGTTTTTTTTTTCAATGTATACTATTTTTACACTTGACATAAAAAATTTCAATGTAGAAGTTCATAACTCACAGATTTTTCAGTCTGCATTAGACATTCTCAATAAGTATGTCCATTTCATGTTGCATGATGTCATACTACAACTTCTAATTTTTTTTTTTGCATCATGCAGTGAAACCTCACTAATTTTCATTTCCAATAGAACATTTAATTTTATATGCCAGTTTTGCCTCACACGCTTAAATAATTT
Source organism: Micrasema minimum (assembly GCA_022494985.1). NCBI lineage: Eukaryota > Metazoa > Arthropoda > Insecta > Trichoptera > Brachycentridae > Micrasema > Micrasema minimum. The sequence continues at coordinate 91,076 of JAGVSP010001441.1, forward strand.
TTTTAAACTACTTCATAAGCCATTTTGTACTGCCATTTTAGCTCTTATTTGCCACTAAGGATTTTTCAAGGCACATTAACTCTGTTTCCTCTCTTACAATGGTCCTTAACCACATATTCCGTGATGAATGTACACATATCTTCCCCGATATCACAATTCTTCAACCTGTTCAATTGTCTCCATTTACTTTATAATATCCGCTTGACGTGTTATAGTAGATGGGACAAAGCCATATTTTCACATTAATTGTTATAATCATCATGAATTTAAAAGCACTCCTCACAAACAAAGGATTGATTTGTTCTAATTGTTTTCAACTTCTTAGTACACAATTTTTCTGATTTTTCTTTCACTAAAATCTTTTTTTTTTTTTAATATTGGAAAAAAATAAAATTTTAAATCTCAAATTCATAAGTTCACGTACTTCGAGCATAGCCTTGGACTCCCGTTATATGATGTAGTTTCACAGTTTTAGCACTTAGTAGATATCCAACTTACCGTGAAAGATGATTTCGGGTGGACTGCCGGTACTATAACTTTGCACCCCAATGTATCACTGGCGCTCAGGTCCTCGCCCCCCCCTCGATGGAGCTGCAGTTGGCCCGTTGACGGGGCGCCGGCAGCAGGCGCGGGCACGATTTTTGGATCATCTGCCTGCGCCAGCACGGCGCTACCACTGCTCAACCCGTCGACACATACTATTATATTACTGTGACCAAAACTGACGTTTCAATACGCATCGCGGTAAAAACTCATGTTTGTCCTTCACGTCCCTGTCATCTTCCCTCATTGCGTGCATGCGTATAAAAAGGTTTCGCACAAGTGCAGCACTAAGCCGTGCTTTGCAACACGAACATACTACTCTCCATGTTGATTACGCGCCGATGATCGCGAGGTGTCTTATCGCAAACAGATAACAACTATGAAACTTAATCCATCACGATACGCGCACCGTAGGGAGTTAGGTCCAAAGGTGACCGTGTGTCACTTTGCAGTTCCTTTTCTGTCCTGACATACGTCCTTTGCACGTCCTTACATTCATACATCTTTCATGCACATACGCCGATTATCGAGCATGACTTTTCACATGAGTCACTTTCAGGAACTGACGTACTTGGTCATGCCATGTCTTTCTCGGCCTTTCCGCGGCATTCTTACATCCAGGCTCACTTGCATTTTAAACTTATTTTAGCGTTCTTTCATTCACTCATTCGCTCCAATGACCAAACCGCGTACTATAATTTTTACAGTAACAGAACCGGCGTTGTGTTTACATGGCACAATTTGAGTGCTTCTAGGTTTTCATATCATAGTTCTTATCCTCACTAATCAGGTAATTGTGGTGGCCAGTTTGGCACGCTATCTCTGACTCCGGAGTCCAGAGTTCGACGCATATTGAAATTCACTTAGACACGACTCTCGATTCATATTGTCAGCACAGCCGCTTAGGCTTTATTTAAAAAATCATTATTTCCAAATTGAGGATATGACAAAATTATAAAGGAATCACAAATCAGATAGCAATTTAACCTTTAGGAAAAAAAAAATAGTTTTCAGACATTGTTTGTACTGTTTTAACTTACGTACATTAAACGCTAAAACTGATTTTTTTGTTTTTTTTTGTTATTCGCTCTTTATTGCTCTAAATCATACATTTTAATTCAATATATTATACTTGAGAAGTGAATTCTGTGAAAAATAGTTTAATTCTTTTCTTTTTATATCAATTCTTTCGTGAACCTGTTGTTCTCTTCTTCAAGAAAAATGTCATTTGCGGTTGAAGTTTGGCGTTCCGGTACGAGGATGATGCATCATGCAGTCAGGGTAGACTTGATAGAGGCTGTGGTTGGCTGGGCAGCGACTCTTTGGGCTTGTCAGAAGATGTCGACATGGAGGGATGCCTGGCAGGCCACCGATGCACAGCAGGTGGCTACCGGAGACACTGGGAATACTGATTTCTCTAAATCGGTTAATTAGATTATGTTTTGAGATGGTAGTAAATCAAAAGTCGATATCACTTTGCCTGCGGTTATTTTACTTTTGACAGCTCGATTTATGTATCGATTAGGGATGTTCCTAATGCGTAACCGAATTCGATTTCTCATAAAAAATCGACTTTATTTTTTTGAAGAAGTTTTAATCAATTTAACACATTTTATATTTTATTTTTGCTCTTACATTTTGTAGGTTTATAAACATACCCATGACGTTTAAAGCAGAGTTTATATTACGTAAAGCGCTGTTAGTAAAACTTTTTTTTTTAACAGTCTTTATTCAATAAAAAATATTACAAAAAATACATTAATTTTTTACAAAAGAAACTTTTAAATACAGTCCCGATTAAACTCTTAATTGGAGTTTGTCTATCGGGTGCAGGAGCTACAGAAAACCCAATTATGCCTTAGGACTATTTTATGTCGTAATGTTGTAAATTAGAGAATTCTGTGTCGCGACAAAACAATTAAAAAAAAACAAATAGGATTTAGGTTTTCATGGATATAATCTACAGTGACTGATTTTATTAAACCATTCTCTGTCTTGGCAAGTAGCTCAATCATCATTCAAATGGAGTTCATAAATATAGGTTTTAATTTTAACATTCAATTTATATTTTTTCATGGAAAAAATGGATCAACTTGAATATTCCTCGTTTGCATAAGTTGGCTCAATAACATCGATATCGATAATTTCTGGAGCTAAAGAACATGTGCTTCACTATCGTAAAGAAAAAAACATGAAGTATTGCATTTTTCGGTCTTTGGTTGCCTGTCGGCTATAATTACCGGAACTTTATAGGAGCCCATGTGTCAAAAGTAAAATAAAACGCTTTGGAAGAGATTACTTAAGGGGAATACGGACTAATAATGAAATGCACACTGTACAGTAATCAGGGTATACTCATGCACATGGCTTAATTCAAATTGTGGATTAAAAATTAGGATCACGATATCCGATGTCTCATTTTAAACAGTGATTGTTTATATTTGGCGAATAATGTGTTTGTTCAAACACTTGGCCGATCCGGCTAAGAGGGACGTCATGACGGACACCGGTTCAAAGATGAATACGCAGCTGGCCGCGCAACAGTTCACCATTGAAACCTGAAGTTACATCTAGAACTGACGAACGATGATTCACAGCGTCAAACGGTTACGAAGTGGAGGTGTTCCACGATAGCATGGATAATCTTTGTAAACGTTATAAAAATTTATTTTATATTTATTACTATTCCAACACCATACAATTGAAACACATATGTTCAAACAATTTTTGTTTTAACTTTTATAATAATGTTATTAAACTGACAAAATTATCCAGTGATGGTCGTCGCCGTTTTTTTTCTGACGTCATAACCCGTCCTTTATAAATTTTTATGGAAATATTCTTTTGACCGTAGTGATACTAATTATTGACTGTGAGCGTCACACTTCGCGATTTCAAATGCAATTCTTATGGAGGTTTTTGCGAGCGATTTGAAAAAGCCTATTTCAAACCGCGCTAGAATATTCATTGACATCGTAAAAAATATACAAAAAATGCCCTTGATTTGTTATTGTTCAATCAATTTTTTTTAATAAAAAATAGAAATCGGAAAAACATTAATTATGTCCCTTGATACATGGAATAATTAATATAATGGTAGCGTACAAAATTTCATGTATTTTTTACTACAGCAGTATAAAAAACAAGTCAATATTTCTATTGAATAACAAATAGTTTTATATATTCCTTTAACAATTTTATATATTTTAAAATTAGAACGATGCAACACGCATTGGTTCGTATCAAATAACGTGTAGTAAATTAATCATTGCTCTAACATTTTAAAATTTCTATAATAGCTCAATATAAAATGACTTACGATAATTTACGTTAACGCGATCACAATGGATACATATAATTATTTTAAAAGTTATCCGATCGGGATTATTAATTAGCTTTATAATGTGGAAAATACGCCAAAAATGTAAGTACAGTAATAAGAATTTAGTTTTATAGAGTTTTAATTGTTTGTGCACAATTTATCTAATGCCATTTATTTGCTTTAAATCAATTTGAGAAAGCAATGAAAACGAAACATTTGTCAAAGTATGCCATTTATCTAATTGTGCTTGGCAACGCGACCGTGATATGAACGTGATGTTCATTGTGATCGGTCAAATGCTTAGCACGTCGACAATTCATCTGTGATTGACTATCATCTGAAGATGAGCTACGTCTTGTATCTGGAATTGGCATCAAGTCAGTTATTTATTAATGATAAGGCCTTTAGATGATAAAGTCCAGCACTATAAGTATTGCGGTAAGACAAAGGCAATGTATTACTGAATTCCATTCTCGTGGTATTTCGAGGCGCGTCTTGGGTTTGAGACTCCTGGTTCTGCGGCGCGTCATATTCTGATTTTTGCTGAGCGGGAGATATCGAATGCCTGCGGGTTTCTGGAGCCGGCGAAAGCTTGGAGTGAGGTTGCAGACAGGGGAGAGAGATATTTAGTGTCTCATTCCAGGGCTTGTCAGGGATCTGGGAGATCCCATTCACTTCATGAAACTACAAACTTAAATACGTAAACGATGGGAATGAAATTACGCTAATTCAAAATAATAATTATAAAAAACATTCGTAGCAGATTGTCCTATTCTTGAGGGTGTAACATAAATCGTGGTATCACACGTAAAACTGGTTGAATCTAAGGCACGATAATTAGAGCACGATTGTGTAATGTTGACTTTTTTATCTGAGCTTAAAAAAAAATTTTATAAAAAAAGTATGGATTCGCAAGAATTAATGTAAATAATGTTCCTCAAAATTCTTATTTAAAGTGTTTTTTAATGACTAAAGTTTTCTTTTTTTGATAGTTAGCTAATTTGGACTTAGGATAATTATGTAAAACATTAAATATGATTTATTTGAGAATTACCTTGGTGATGTGCGGCGTTTGCTTTACGAGCATGAAATTCACACTTTGTTGATCAACATTTTTGCTTGAGTTAGCATTTTTTATAAATAACTTTTTATCTCACTTTTACTTTTGGAACATATAGTATTATTTGTAGTAATCTTACGATGAGAATATTTTTATTTCTTTTTAACCTTTTTTTGTTACTACCTGTGAAAACTCTAATTGGTCTACTCTGTTTTCTTCAATGTTTTTTTTATACTGCTTATTTGACTGGTGGTTTTCCTTATGAATCATTAAATAAAATAAATAAATATAATTGGTTAGCAATTTGCTGAAAAATTCGATAATAAATTCTACTTCGTACTCAATGCTTTCTCGAAAACTAAGGGTCAATAAAAGAAAAAATATCTTACAAAATCGACTCCAATTAAGCTGTTTGTTTTCACTGGTTTCACGACTTGTACTTTATGGAGTTCTTGTGAGGAGTTCCCTTACCTTTATCGTGGCCGGTGTTGTTACCAGCCAAGTAGGAGGACTAGGGCAGGCGGTAGCGGAGCGGAGCGTACGCGATAATGCTCGGCGAACTGCTTATCCAGCGCGGCCAGGTTCAGGCCGCTCTGGTTGGCGATGGACTGCAGCAGATCCTTGGACAGGCCCTGTGTAGTACGCTCATGCTGAGGGGCGCCGCGCGCGGGTCGCGGGCAGTTGATTACCTCAACTGCGGTCCCCCGCGCCGCCCGGCACGCCTGTTTCTGGTTATCGAAATCGGCAAGTCCATCTGTTAGTCCGACTCCTGCTGGGAAATCAACCATTATATCATATTACTCTTCTCATAACATGAATTGGGCAGTGTGCTATATTTTTAAATTTCGTATATGAATATTTCAATTTTTACTTTGAAAACATAAAAAAATAAAAAAATTCTGTTGTGGTAATGAATCTCTCTTGAGAGGCAATGTGTTGGACTAATTTGAATGTCAAAGCCGCGGAATATTCTGACAAATGATTATAATCTTCATTGACATTTAAATTTTATATGGGACCGTACTATCGATTCAAATAAAGATTTCGAATGCATTTTTCTGAATTTTATGTGTTTTTTTAAAAATTATTTCCATAGCTATTAAAAAATCACCCATTATAATGTCCCGTTTTGGCGTAAAATCACGATTACGATATTTTAAAAATTAATTCCTCGCCTCCCTTGTCGATTATCTATTTTTGGTCAAATCATTGTATCTGTTATTATATTATAATTAATATAACTAGTATTATTGATCATCTCAACTTTATGTAATACAACTTTGCATCAACAGTTCGGGCTCTTGGGCGCCAGCAGGCCGCTGCACGGGCGCGGAGGCGGCAGCACGGAGGACGTGCGGCGGGTCGAGCGAGATAGTTTTCTTGCGGCCGCGGTTAGTGGTTCCAGGTACCTGCCGATCCTGCTCCATTAGTAATCCCTCGTTCAACCATTACAACTCAATCGCTCCCTTCGTTCGTGAGAAGTTACTATGAAATAACTGTGGGATGAAACATGTGGAAAAATGATTATCACTGGTGTTGTTTTGGGCCCATTCACAATCCGCAGGCTTATTTTTATTGGACCAGATTTGCACACTAGGGAGGTGTACTGTTTTTTAATTTACGTTTTTTTTTTGTATGTTAATTGTAATGAAAATTTGAAAGTTTTTAAAACGAATTAAGCGCAAATGGATGCTTTAAAAGCACCCGTCTGAATAAGCGCACAAAAAGGGTTGTACGGAATATGTTAGTTGATGCCGTAGAACCAGAGATGTGGCTATGTATTTTTTTATATTTTAGGCAGTACTTGCATCAGAAATTAGCGTTCAAATATATTAATTGACTATCCTATTGCTGCATCATGTTCACGACTGGGAAACAACTAGGAAATTTGGTTGCAGATAGGTGTCATAGATTTATGACCTTTTTTGCTTCATGCCAATAATTTATTGTCTAATCAATCGTATCTGTGTTACATTTTTTTCACTTTTATATGTATAATTGAATACATAGTCAGATTGCTTTTTTACAGTAAATTAGGGATGTAACGATCTCCGATAACGAATACCGTTATATCGGCCAGATTTAATAGGCAGGACGATATATTGCCCAACGCCGATACAACACGGCCGATATCGACAGTTCTAAAAGCTTCTGAAACGTATCTTCTCAAATGCAGGCCTGGATACAAAATGATTTGGCGTAACAGATTATCTGCTGATAATTTGGAATAAACTTTGGTTTTCTTAACAAAAAATCTTCCAAAATGTAACTATACGTTTATTATGACTTTATGTTTCGTTTTTAATCATCTATTGTGGATTGATTTTATTTGAAACGAATAATTGAGTCTTTTTTCCATTTCATTTACTTTTTTTTTAGTTTAATTAAGTTGTTTTTCTTCGCTGTCTTCAGACCCTAAATACATTATGGGGTTTCATACTATGAAATAACTTTGGAAGGAAGACAGTGTATGTTATGTATGTTTGATGTCAATTCCTTAAATAAACTCCTTCAAATGTTTTTTAACATTAGATAGCACTTATCTACTAAGCATCATTTCGTATCTGTAAGATGTATCGCCGTATTATTTTCCTTAATAATCGTATGACGGTATCGTATCGGAAAATCATTTTATTGTTACATCCTAACATTAGATATTGGAATGACAAACTAGGCCAACACATTGAACAGCGCTGTTTCTGCACCAACTTTATAGTTGTTTCCCAGTGGAACTTAATCTGCCATACTTGTGAAAACTTTTGTGGAAAGAAAAAAAATTAATTTTTTCAAGCTCAGGATCAAAAAGGTCATTATAAACACAATCGTAATCTCAAATACGATGTAGATTCACCAGTTTTCGGGTTGTAATCGAGTTTTGTTTACACTGTATAGGTTTTAAATATATATTCTGTGACAAAGAGGTCAACCATTAGAGAGACTCTCAGAGGGTTACTTCCATCAAAATCCATGTAGAATCGTCATCTAAATAAACTGCATCCCCCATGTTATAAACCTCCTCACCTATAAGCAAAAAACTCACCTCAAACGAAACAAAAGAAAAAAAAATTAGTGGTGTTCTCAGACAGGGGTTGAAAAGATGATGTTTTTTATGCAAAGTTTAAATTCAATACTATGATATATCGCACATGAAAAAATGTGTCCTCTCTCCAAACAAATTTTTAAAAGCACTGCTTAAAATTTTTTATCAGGATTTACTTCAGAATGAACGAGAAAAAATTATTTTATGAAATTTTCTAAAATTTAATCTAAATATCATCCTGAACTTCGTGTATTAAAATTACGTCAAGATTACACTGCACTTGGCGTGTAACCAATGCAGTGCCCTATGCAACCATTGCATATTGCGGATATGGAAAAGCAGTGGTAATAAAATTGAAAATTTAAATTCTGTGTTAAAAATTGGTTTTGGCGAGTTTTTACTTGGGGATTGACGGGTTGAAATTTTCCTAGAAGTCACCGTGGATCGAATCCAAATATTAGTATAAAACTACGATATACTGTATTAGGTAAAAATAACTTATTAAATATTTTTTTCCATATTAATTATAGTAAGGATTTAAAAATAAACACTACCCTACAAAATATATCATGCACTAAAGAAGAATATTGATTGTACTGTTAGTAAAAACATAAAATGGATAGGAAATTTTTCTTCTAATTCGAAGCCAAAGATAGGAACTAACAAAGGTATGGAATTCAACTGAATATAGTAATATTAAATAAAACAATATCTAATCAACCAACATTTTTAGGACTTGTAGTCGATGGAAACTCAGGCATTACTTCTACACACCGTATTATTCAGGATTTCTCCTACTATTTCTGACACTAGAGGAAAGATTTTTTCAAACATTCAGACTTACCAGATAATGATTTTACCTTCTTATTATCTTGATAAATCAATGATTGAGTAGGACGAATAGTTAGACTGAAGGTGTTTTTTTTTTTTTTTTTTTATTTTTTTTTTTGTTTTTTTGCTGTTGATTTGTCATTCTCTGTGTGGTCAAGACTTATGTATGATAGGTGTACTAAATGTCATATTAGAGCAGAGTGCAAGGATGAGTTAAGCCAATACCGACACAAATTAAGAAAAAGGCTCTTACGATGGTGTCGGTCGTGTGGAGCGAAGATGAAGGTTTGACTAAGAACGGCTATAAAGTAGTGGTAAATGCAAGTGTGTCTGGACGTAGAAGCCGAGGAGGGTGTCGAGCGAAGACATGGCTATGACCAAACGTCGACAATGTACTTGAAAGTGTTCATGTCGAAAAGTCGATAATAATCGCGTGTATGTGCATGAGGAAGATGTTACGGAAGTGGTAGAGAAGCACAGGAGGTCTGTCAGGACAGAGTGGTATGGCGGTTCTATCCTCTCTGCCCTTACTCCTACAGTGGCCTATGGCGTGTATGGTTAGTTAGTTAGTTAGTTATTAAGTTGAGTAGTTTGGTATTAAAATTAATTTTTATATACTTCGGAACTTAATTGATTTAGCCTTTTCGATTGGTTATCTTGAACGTGTGTTATACATTGTCACCGTGGAGGTGAAGAGTGCTAAGGCACATCAAGTTATTGTTTTGAGTAATTGAACAAGATACACACATAATTGTATGGAGAATCAGTGTCTATCTCTACACACCCGCTACTACTATTGATGTGGTTCCAGTGGTAGGATTCGAGGGATCTCCGGATGAGAATCTCTAGATTCGAAGTCACACTCTGCTTTCTGGCACAGTTATTTTCCGACTTATTTGAATGCCAGCTCCAAATTGAATATATTTGAGTGTTTTCTATAAGAACTCAAATTTAATGATTTCTTATCTACATTTTGAGAGTGTTCAAATACTTGATATTATTCTGGATTTTTCCATCCAGACGGGTGTAGAGTATACACCGTTGTAATTATATTTGTGTTCATTGGGGAAACCAGTCGAATCTACATTGTATTTAGCAGTCGATTTTGTAGAATAAAAATTTTATGGATTTTGACCCTAGTTTTCGAGAAAATTGAGTCTAGTTGATTTTTTTTTTGGTATAATTTTTTACAAATATGGTATGCAAATATATTTTATTTTAGTCATTTTTGATACTTATCCATAAGAAAACTTTAGCAAAAACGACGATTTCCACTTAAGATTTATGTCGCAATTTTACTTATTCTACAGGTTGGATGGAAAAATTTTTTTTTTTTGCTCATATTCAGAAAAGTCGAGTATTACCACTTCGACTCCAAATACGATGTAGAATTCACCTGTTTTCGGGGTTGTTTCTACGAGTTCATGTTACTCCATGTTTATTGATTTTTATATCTCAGAGATCGATATTGTATCAATTGATTCTTTAAATAAATAAAAATCATTGTTCTAGTGCTAAATTTCAGAGAGAAATCTAGGTTCTGGAGAATATGGTCCACACGCGTTTCTTATCCAACTTTGTCCCGTAGGGAGTTTTGAAGGGTTTAGTGTGATTAGCAGACAGCGGATAGAGATGTTTTTTCCCATTTACTTAAAATACTTGGTAAAGTTGGAATCGATCTTCAAATAACCCAGTGGGAATTTTGAAAAAAGTCATGCATTAAAGGCATATACTCGTCAAATTTTGTCAGTGTTAATGAAAAAATTTATTTGGTTCCCCAAACGGCCTTCGGCTGAGCGTCGGCCC